>LZPO01055691.1:20423-41592 GCA_001675575.1 Neotoma lepida | reverse complement strand
AGACACTGTTTAATTTACATTATTTTATTTTACCTTTACAAAAAATTTCTCATTATGTAGCCTCTCTGATAATGAGGAAAATAAATTTGATGAGGCTGTCTCAGACTTCTACTTCCTATTGTAACATGTATATGTAATATCTANATGTAATAAAAAGTCCTTAAGGTTGGATAAAATTGGTAATGGAAAAAAATACACTTAGGCTCACAGCTTGGGAAGCTGGAGATCTAAAATGAAGGCCCCATGTAGCTTCCTGATGTGGCAGTCAGAAGAGCAAGTGGCAGTGTGCAGAAGGGACAAGATATGAGTGACAGCCTGCTTCCTCCCCAGCCATGCAGTCATTACCTAGTCAAGGAGAATTGGAACTTCTCACTGCTCAAGTATTTCATTTACAAATAAAGGGCAATCCCTATAGTTAGAATGATATTTAAAAATAAAATATTTTATTGTTTTTCTTGAGTATCNGGAAATTGGCAAGGAGACCCAGTCGTATGGCTTTTGTTCATAGTTTTATTAGAGGTACCACCTAGTGCAATATGTCAAGAAACAGTTATTAAGCACATCTAAGTTGCAAAAGAATTAAATTTGTCTTTATGTATGAATGACTCTGAGCATACATAGAAGACTTGATTGACTCTACTTGAAAATTACAAGGATTAATCTATGATTTTAGCCAGGCTTCAGAGTATAAGAGCTAAGTAGAAACCAATTGTAGGCCTCTCTTAATGGTATATGTCTCTAATTTCAAACACTTGGTGTCCAAGGCAGGAGTATTTGAATCAGAGGACAGTCTGTCTATTCAGTGTGTTCCAGGCAACTCTTTGCTACCTAGTGAGCCCCTGCTTCTAAACAAACCAAAAACTCCCATCACTTNTAATTTCTTTAAGTAACACCAATGAGCTACTAGTCAAAATAAAAACATACCATTGACAATTGGACAAAATTATGAAATATAAGCATGCACTGCAACACCAAAATATTGTCTAGTTAAATAAAAGAAAACTTATGTAAGGACAAAGATATACTCTTTTCATGAATCAGATAATTTAAGATTTTTAAGATGTTAATTTTCCTTTAATAGTCATTTTACATGCCTAATAGATTTATTCAAATCAGCCCATCATTATTGAATTTCAGGGCAATTAAAATTTAAAGATATGGTGAGATGTTATTTCAAATGCACTAGAATAACCATAATTAAAAAGGTTGTAAGACCGTGTGGTAATTTAAACTCTAAGGGATTCTTGGTTGAAATGTGCAGTAGAACTTTGGAAAACTATTGGACAATTTCTTATAAATTCAGGTCTGTAGCTTTGTGACCCCAAAAATTTACTCTTAAATATTTACATGGAGAAGTGANGGTATACATCCCACAGGGACCTCCACAATCATGTATGTAGTAGCTTTAGTCATGCCAGGACCAAACTGTAAGCAATCTAAATACTCTTCCANGGGAGATATGATGAACACCTCAGGACACCCTCCTTCCAGAAAAATCACACAAGAAATACAAGAGCAAGCTGCCACTGTAAGCAACTGTAGGTATTGTGGTTGGTTTCAATGGCAAAGTGCCACAAAGTAGAATCATCAGGAGGGAGCCACACATGAAGAATTGTCCTGATACAACTTGCCCTCATTGCCCTGATGGGTGCAGGAAGAGCTGTCTTGTGGGCAGCACCTTTCAGCAGCATTACAGATGTAAAGATCCCTTGCCTTCTGCGGGCTTGGCCTCCCCTCTTGTTTCCAAATTGATTTGCCCTCTTGCTGCTGCTGCTGATTCCTTAGCTGATATCAGAACCAGCATTTCCAGGCTTCTATCATGGACNAAGACCAACTGTTTCCAGAAACACTCATCTAGATTAGGAATGTTGAGGCACCCAGNCTTATGGACTGAGTGACTTCCATGCTGTCCATCTTCCTAGTGAGAGAAGGAAACTGTGGGACGACTCTAACTGTTGATGGTCCCAGCATCAAAGACTAAGCAGCTACTGGGTTCTCAACTCCAAGATGTGATTCAGCTACAGTTACTATTTAAACATAATCTTTATATGTTTATGTATATTTTTATTTATTATATAATTTATAATCACATTGTTTTTGTTCCTCTAGAGAATCCTGACCATTACAATGGGTATGAATCTGCAAAGCAAGATGCTGAGAGAAAGAAACTGTATATGAAGTGGCATATATTGTTAATCTTGAATAATCCATTTGTATCACCTTCGAAACAGACAAAACTAAACAATGTCAATAGCAAACAAAACAGTTAAGGGGTGGGCATTGTCTGGAAAAGGGCTCAGGGGAACTTCCAGGCATAACACAAATGTTTCTTATTTGTTGTAATGAAGATAAATTGGGGACAAATGTCTTTTAAACTCAGCAAATTGGATACTCAAAATATCTTTCATAGATGTTATGTAATGTTTANAGCTTATCTCAATTAAAAAAATGTGACTTTGAAAAAATTAATCTTGGTTGTGAGGCTAATCATGCCTGGCACTAGAAANTTAGTCACATACCCAGGGTTAGTGAAGTCATGGATCTTAGAGGAGAAAATGCTACTACCACGTTACTAGACCAACACATTCCTGAGTTCTAAAACTTACCATTTATACTCACAGATAAGTGTAGCTCTCACTCTACATCAGAGAACCTTCTCTTTGCATAAAACAGAGACCATTAAAGAAAACCTCAACAGTTTATAATGTAGAGATCAACTGATCACAGGGTTCCCAGTACCAACAAGTACTACCCCTCCACCTAAGGCACAGTGAATATCAAAGAAAAGGGAACATAAAGACTAAAAAATCAGTGGACCAAGAATTCTGCTGTGATATTGTGTCTTCTAGCAATGATAGGTTAGCTATATCTATAGTGCCTCAGCAATATTGCTGCATAATCAAGACCTGAACCAATAGACACACAAAGGAGAAAGGGGGAAATCTATTGGGGCCCCAAACACAAGACAAAATCTACAGGAAACTAATAACTGTTGAAGAAGGAGATTAGTCTTTCTCAGAGATGAGCCCCCCTATTNGTTATCTAGTACAAAGTCAGCCCTGAAATCTTATATGCAAAGAACAACATGAAGCAGGACATGGGAAGTTGTATTTATACATTTATGTGTGTGCATGTAACAATAGTAATCAAAGAAAAAAGGGCTATTAATTTGAGAAGGGGTAGGAGGGGACATGGAAGGGTAGGAAGAAGGAGACATGAGAAGTTTTGGAGAAGGAAAGGNAAGTTGGAAAGTGATATAATTATATTTTAATTAAAATAAAAATNTTTTAAATTTAAACCTTTAAAATTTTAATCTTATAATTTAATTTTTAAAACTTCATACATGATGACTTAAGTTTCTATTATATGATGAAACATCATGACCAAAGCAACTTGGGGAGAAAGGGTTTTATTTGGCTTCCATTGAGAGAAGACAGACAGGAACCCACCCAGGGCAGGAACCAAGCAGCAGGAGCTGATGCAGAGGCCTTGGAGGGGTGCTNCTTGCTGGCTTGCTCATCAAAGATTACATAGCATGATTTTGTATAGAACCCAGGCCTACCAGTCTAGAGGTGGTACCACACCCACAATGGGTTGGGCAATCCCCTATCTAGGACTAATTTAAAAAATGCCCCACAACTAGGACATTTTCTTAATTAAGGTTCTTTCCCCTCAGATGGCTTTGCTTGTGCCAAGTTGACAAAGCTATCCAGCACACAGGAGTACAATGGATTTTGATAATATCCACTGCTGCCTCCACAACTCTTTCTGTGTTCCCAAATGTGATATATATTCTTCCCAAACTCATATATTCTTCTTCTATTATATGGATGACTATCCTACTGAATCCAATNATCTTCTTATATGAATGTAGAACTGATCACTGGGGCATACACAACCTATCAGGGGATTTGTCCCTGGATAAAACTGGCTCACCCTTCTTCAGCAGCCCTTGAATGCCTATTGCTCCTCAATATGGATAGGACTTATTGATCCTTTACCCCATTCCTGCTGAAATGTTGATTGGTGTGGTCTTGTTCATGACTTGTGTGAGTAACCACAGCTATTAAATCCTGGGCATTAGTTACCTGCTACTCAGCAGGCCTTGAGTCCAATCATACAGCTGTTTGTTATCCCCAAGATATTAGTACCACTACTGCACCCCTGGGTCTGTTGTTATTGTAGTTCAGTGGGTTTATAGCTGGATAGGGCTTTTGTTACTTTTATTTCTCTAACTTACATAGCACCTTCTAACTTAACAGTGGAAGAGCTAGCCCTCAGGAAGGAGGCTTCTGGGTCAGTAGAATTTTGATTTCTCTTGAGTCTTGTAAACAAAGTGGTTGGTGTTTTCAGCAATATGTTCTTAACCTGAGATTCTGGCAGACAATCAAGAGCAACAGCAATAGCCTGTATTGTTTAGGGGAGTCTTTTGAACCCCACTGACCAACAACTTGAGGAGACATATCTCATACGTGGCTCTGATCTTTCTGTTTGATAGGCTATGGTTGTTGGTGGAGAATTATCCCCATTTTGAGTAATTACAGTTAAACTATATATTAAACTAGGACCTTTTCAAACATGCTAATGGTGTTTATCCCCAACTCTGCCTCACTTCAGCTTTCTATCTGCTTTGCCCTCCCACCTCGTTTCCTANCCTTCATAGCAGAGGATCGGACCTTTCTACCAGGCCTTTTCTACCGGTGCTGACCCTGACCACTCTCTGATTTTATCACACATCACTTTCACCATTGGCATAAGTTGCACGGGCATGGATTTGTCTNTTNCTTTTGAAATCTGACANAAACTATGGAATATTAAAAATCAGCCTCCTACTTAGTAGTTTAATGGTCTTCAGTGTCTACCACTCTCCCCACATGGCAGGCTGTCTGGAGTGCATTTCATCAGGGTTTAGCGATGGATGTTATGGCTGTACTGACAACCATGCTCCTCGTCCCAGTCAATTCCTTGTAAGCCTGAGGATGGCACTGTCAGGCCACCACTGACTCTTCTCTCGAGCATTCAGTGTCCCACTGGCTTTTCCTTATCACCACATCTGAGAAAGACATTTTTCATGTTTCTCTGACTGGCACTGTTATCAGGGTTCTGGATAGTTCTTCTCCAAAGGTTAATAAGAAGTTTCTGGAAAGCACAGAAACCATTTTGCAATAGAGGATTTTAGGAAGCCCTCACTCTGTGTAGTTTATCAGAAAAGTGGCCTAATCTGTTGTGTTAAGAAAGAGATAAACTATATATATATTTTTTTCTATAGTCAACATTCCTTATTTAGAACGAACAACTGAAGGTGGTTTNTATACAACCTTTCTGAATGATACAGATCATTGCTGTGATGAAACTCTTTCAGTGCTAATAAAGGCTTAATGGATATCTTAGTCTCAATAATTTCATGAATATAACAAACTTACTAAGTTTTAGATGCCATAATAAATTATTTTAATTGGGTATCATCAAGTCTTCAAGAGGTCTCGTTAAGTACTTCAGACACGTTATCANCACAANTCATGAGAGTTGTGATTATCTTCTTTTTACTGAGCAAATAAAAGATATGGAATTTTATAAATTCACATGGCTACTAATAGAACAAAGACTTGAATCAGGTTTTGGATTATTTCTAACTCTAAAGTACTTATGGGGTGTGTGTGTGTGTGTGTGTGTGTGTGTGTGTGTATGAGGTATCTGTGTCTGTCTATGTGTGTGTGTGTGTGTATGTATATGGTGTGCATGGTGGTGTGTGTCTGTGTGTGTATGTGATGTGTCATTTGTGTAGTGTTTGGGGATATGCAGTGGTGTATGTATATGAAATGTTTGCTGTGTGAGGAGTGTTTGAGGGTGTGCGGTGTTTGTATGTGTATGTGGTGTGTGTGTGGGGGGGTCATATATACCACCTGTTCAAAATGTTTTATTGTGACAATTTTATAAACTCATATACTGATCTTTGATCATATGCACTGCTCTTATCTTTTCTTGTCCATTCTCTTCTTCCTCTGGTCCCTATCCTTTTTCCAAACAGCCTCCCTTCCATTTTCATGCCTTATTTTAATCTAGATTCCACATATAATAGAAAAAGATAAATATTTATCTCTCTGAATCTGATTTCTTTTAACATGATTATTTTCAGTNCAACATACTTCTCTGCAAATGGCATGGTTTTATTTTTCATGCACGGGTAATATTCCCTTGGGTATTATCCATATTTTCTTCATCAAGCGAGGTGCAACAACACTAAATCGACAACATGAAATTGGAACTAGCTCTGTGATAAGCACATGTATAAGTGTCTTTGCTGTTGGATTTCTTCCCCTAGGTGCCCAGGCTATAGCTATGTGTTTACTCTACTTTTAATTTTTCTGGGAAATTGCACTCTGATTTTCACAGTGCTTGAACTAAGTTATAGTCCAGACAGCAGTGTACATTCATCAACATTGAATGTTTTTCAAAGATTTATTTCTATTTTATAATAATGCGTATAGGGAAGTAGGTATGTACGTGTGAGTGTAGTGCCAGCAGAGGCCCCAAAGGAATGTCAGATCCCATCAGATGGAGTTGCAGATGGTTGAGTCACCTATATGTGTCACCCTGGATGCTGGTATCAGAGCTCTGGTCCTCTGCAAGAACAGTGCCCATTCTTAACCTCAGGCATGTGCCACTCCTCCAGACCTCACCAGCATTTCATGTGTATATTGGGGGGGTTGCTTTGTTTTCTTGATGATATCTATTTTGACTTGGGTGAGGTAGAAACTCATTGCAGTTTCAATTTCCACTTCCATGAAGGCTGAGGAGGTAGAACACTCCACCCTCAATTACGGGCCATTTATAGTTCCTTCATTGAGAACCATCCACCTTGTTCATTTGTCCATTTACTGCCTGACTTACTTGCAAAGGTGTTTGATATTTAGCGTNCCAAGTTATTTGTATATTCAGGATATTAGATACCCGTATTTCATTCTACAGATTGTTTACTCTTGATTCTTTTGCTACACAGAAGCTTTATTAATCTCGTANAGTCCTCCAGGTCAATTCTTATTGCTTCCTGAGCCCTTGGAGTGCTTTTTAGAAAGTTATTGCCTTTGCTTTTATCTTGAATTTTCCTCCTATGTAGTCCTCTATTGGCTTTGAAGTTACAGGTCTTACATTAAGGTCTGTGATCCACTTTTAATTTACTTTCAGGCACAGGGGAAGGTAAGAATCTGGTTTCAGTCATTCAACAAACATTCATCCTGTTTTCCACAGACCCCTTGATGGAACGTTTCTCCTCCTGTGTATAGTTTGGGCACATGTATCAGCATCAGGTGGCTGTGGCCGCGTGGGTTTATTTTGGAGTCCTCTAGTCTATTCCTTCAGTCTGTTTTTGTACCAGCACCATGTCAGCTTTACTGATCTCTAATATAATTAAAATTGGCACTATACCACCTCTAGCATTGCTTTTCTTAGGATTTTTCAACATATATATTCATAATCATCTTGTAAATTTGCCTCCAAATTCATTTATTCCTTCACTCATTCATGTTGTTGGTGAAAGTGTTTGAAGGACCTACTACTATGTACTGTTGCTGAATTCAGTGTTGAATAGGAGTGGTAGGCCCTAGAAGGTACATCTGCATCACTCACTGATTCTCAGGCTTTTGCAATGTCTCAGAAGAGGAAGCAGAAAGCATTTACTAGGTAGAGGATNAAGAAATGTACAAAAAGAAAAAGAAAGGGAAAATAAAAAGGCCTTCCGGTTATGATGTGGCTGCTGCATTCCTAAACTCACAGTAGTTGTGGTTAGCTGCACAAGACCTACAGAAAATGAAGCCTATCAACTTTTCGTCATGGTTGAGGGAGGGGATTATGAGATCCCACCCTTCCCTAAGCAACTATTGGCAGTAATGCTTGCTTCCTGATGTTACTGCTGATAATCACTCCAATAAGTTACCTCCCATGCACGCTCAAGGAAGCATCCCCAATCAAATCTGGTGGGCACATGCACAAAAAGATATGGCAGTAAGAAGTGAAAGAAGGGTTTTGGTGGAGGGTGCAGGGCTGTGGGAGAAGGTAATTGGGTAGAAAATGACTAACATTCACTATANAAATATAGGAAATTATAAAAGAATAAATTTTTTAAAAGCTCGCAGTAGGGGAAGAACAAGATATATTAAAAACAGCTGTATACATCTTTTCACATTGTGACTAAAATTACAATTTCTTCATGTTAATTTAATGTACTTTTGTAAATTAAACTAGAAAAGTTTAGGGAAATATTACTAATCTACTCCAAAGTTAGAAAATAATGTGAATGCATACTAATGATGTAGTGAACTAAACTTATGAGAAGTAAAACTATCTTAAACTGTATCTTCGAAAGGTATCCCATAGATGATTGAATGCCNTGGGCAATTGCAACAATGTCTCCTTCAGGGACTGTATCTTCTTCTTGTGAGCTCCAGAACCATCATTCATTCAAGTTAAGATTCCACATCATGTGCAACAAGATTCTATTCATTCTGGCTGTGTTCTCAGACATAGGTGACTTGTGGAAATGTATCCATTAGAGAATCTTCTTTTAAAAAATACAGAACACCATTGAGTTTTATTTAGATCTATATTAGCAAATGGCAAGGACCATTAGAACTTGTGCTGACTCTAAGTTCTACAGCATGCACATATCATGGAAGACTCATCAAATGAGAAGGAAAAAAAGTTATCCTGTACAGATGCTCCTGGTGGGGGAACTAAGCTGCTGGTGAGGCCTGTAGTACCCACATCACCTAAAGGGCTCCAGAGAAAATTATGTGCATTTACTTTTGTGAATGTTTTCCTTCATGGAGGGAGAGAAGATGGTAAAGGGGGANAAGAATTAAAAGGCATTTAAAAAATAGTTTCTTTATGCCTAATAGTTAAAACACGTAAATCATGGCACTGGGACCCTTTTACAGAAGAGAATATTTTTTACTGGAAAAGGATTATAGCATAATTCCTTAATAGCATGTCAATTTTCAAGTAAAATTAAAATGATTTCTTTTTATTTTTTCAACTTGCAGATTTATTATTTGAGAATTTCATACATGTATATGGTTAAGTATCATCATCTGCACACCCCACTTGCCTTCCAACTCTGCTTTTATCTCCTAACACTTCCCTATTAACTTTATGTTGATAACACACTGGTGGAGAAAATACTCACAGCTTTTATATTAAAGGAAATAAAAGATACTTTATTCTGTAGCCATTTTGAGTGACCATGGCCCAGAAACACAGATTTGGGTTACCACTTGAGTATGGAAAACCTACCAATGGCTACTCCATCCAGGAAGAATGATGTGCCTTTCCCCAGTTGTCAACTGACAATAATGTCTCAGTAAGACTTGGGGTCTGGTGATCATCTACTCCATCATTTAGGGATTTGGGCTGTTCTGATCTTGTGTAGGTCTTATGTGGGTACCTGCAACAAGTATGAGTTCACAAGTGCAATAGCCATCCAAAAGATAGTAGTCTAGTCCCTGACCACCAGCTCTTACATTCCATTGGCAGAGGAAATCTCAAAACAGCCTAGTTTAGACTCTGTTGTGTGCTTACTAATGTTCGTGCTTATAAATATTTACAGTGAAAAGGAGCAAGCTGAGGAGAAAAAGAGCACTAGGAATTGAAATGAAGCTAAGGCCTATGTTCAAGGAGATAAATGGATTAAGAAATGGACTAAATGGAGTGGACACAATCCCACCCAATAAATTTCAAACTTGTTAAAATGAATTAAAGTGAAGGTTAGAGCTGGGTGTGGCACACCTTTAATACCAGCACTTGAAAGGCAGAGGCAAGCAGATCTCTTGAGTTTGAGGCCAGCCTAGTCTACAGAGCAAAGTCCAGAACAGCCAAGTCTAGGACATGAAGGAAACCATGGAAAACAGAAAGCTGGTGAAGATGTAATTGAACAAGGGGACCATGTTCCAGCCCTAGCAAGCAGCATAAATTGAGGCGCTTCAGCCACATGGTTCTGGCTTTGGAGTAAAGTATAGAAGGAAGGCTTTATGGAACCTTCTTANTCTGTGACTAAGAAAAGCTGCTGAGGCCAGGCAGTGGCAAGGATTGGCCACTGAATGAAGCTGTGAAGGAGAAACATGGATTGCCTTGGAGAACCCAAGACGTTGGAGATGCCAGAGTTGTGGGATACCTGCCAATGAAAGCTGTTAACAGGGAGTGGAGCTAGCCTAAGAGAAAGAAGTGTAGGCGAAAGTTTGTCTGGTCCCNCCTGGCTCCCATGGCCGCTTAGACCCAGTAAACACACAGAGGCTTATATCATTTTTAAACTATGGCCGTGGCAGTCTTCTCGCTAGCTAGCTCTTACATCTTAAATTAACCCATTTTATAAATCCATGTTGCCACGTGTTNCACGTGGCTTTACCTGTGTGCCATTACATGCTGTTCTCTAGATGGTAGAATGACGTCTGCCCAGCTCTGCTTTCTTTCTCTCTCCCCCTAGTTTGAATGCCCCACCTAACCTTATTCTGCCTCACCATTGGCCAAACAGCTTTATTTATCAACCAATCAGAGTAACACATTTTCAGAAAGACATTCCCATCAAAGAAGTGTGTTGCAGTCAACAAAGCTGAAAAGAGTGCTTTGTTGACTGCAACACACTGAAAGATCTTCCAGTGCTGAAAGATCTGAAGAGTGCTTTGACATCATACATTGAGATGCAGTTTGGAATTTGCCCAGCTAGTTTTTGGTCTTGCTTTGGTCCAGTATTTCCTCACTATACTCTCTTATCTACATTTTGGAATGGAAATATATATCCTATGCTGTTATATGTTGGAAGTATGTGATCTGTTTTTATGCTAATTTTATAGAGGATTACAATTAATAGGGTGCATGAATCTCAAAAGAGACTTTGAACTTTAGACTTTTAAGTAAGTTGGAGACTGTGATAGATAGACTATGGGGACTTTTGAAGTTGGGCTGAATGCATTTTTGCATTATGACATGGCTACAAGTCTTTGGGGGCCAGGGAATGAAAATGGACCCCAAAAGGAGTGGGGCTATTAGGAGGTATGGCCTTGTTGGAGTAGATATGACCTTGTTGGAGGAAGTTTATCACCGCACAACAACAGAAACCCTACGACAGACAACTTTTCATGCAAAGTAGCAATAAATGTTTGAATACATCAATATAGAAGTCAGAATAGGGTCCTTCTTGTTTCCGAGCTTCTCTGGAGCTATGGGTTGTAGTCTGATTATTCTTTGCTTTACATCTAGTATCCACTTATGAGTGAGTACATACCATGTTTGTCTTTTTGAGTCTGGGTTACCTCACTCTGGATGATATTTTCTAGTTCCATCCATTTTCCTGCAAATTTCATGATGTCATTGTTTTTTACAGCTGAGTAATACTCTACTGTGTATATGTACCACATTTTCTTTATGGTGGGGAAATCTACAGAGACAACTGAACCAAGCTCCAAGGGACTAAGCTGTGGAACCTGCATGGGACTGGACTAGACTAGACCCTCTGCATATGGGAGACAGTTGTGTAGCTGTGTCTGTTTGAGAGGCCCCTGGCAGTGTGATCACAATCTATCCCTGATACATGAGCTGGCTTTCTGGATTCCATTACCTATGAGCAGATACTTTGCTCACCCTTGATGCAGCGAGGAGGGGCTTGGTCCTGACTCAACTGAATGTACCAGGCTTAGCTGTCCCCTCATGGGAGAACTTACCCTGTTGGAGGAGGGGATGAGGGGTAGAGAGGGGTTGTGGGGGTAGGGGGAGCAGAAGGAGGATGAGAGGGGGATCTCTGTTGGTATGTAAAATGAATAAAAAAATTTAAAAAAAACAAACAAATGGTTGTTCAGAATTATATAAAATTGGACAAAAAATACATTCTATTTTTTATCTTCAAAAAAAAGTCAGAATAGAAATTAAAGTAAATTTAATTGTATATTTTGTTTCATTTTAAAAATGGCAATAATTATCACATTCAGAAATGACTGGTTACATTTTATTTTTTGTTTTTAAATGTAGAACTATTTTAATGGGAAGATGAATAACCTAAATTTAAAAAAAAATAACTCTGGAGTTATAAATAATTTTTAAGGCCAGTTCTCAGTCTTCAGTCTTCCTTTCATTTATCAGCACATGAAATGACCACTCATGTGATAAACACATCATGGTCAACTCTTCATGGAGACAGTCTATCCCAGTACACTCTATGCCCTGAAAACATGTCACTAGAGTAAATAAAGCAGTTGAATTTCTGTAAGGCAAAAGAGTAACTCATTAGCCACTGAGTTATATAATTTAAATACATCGTTTTACTTGAACTATTTAATCCTCATAATCATCACTGACACATTTAGGAACTAAATTGATAGCTTTTTAAAATAAAAGAAAAATCAATAGCTATTTAAAGCCATGGGAAGAGAGACTACTTCTAGATAAAATTAATGTCTAAGGAAGAGAGTTACAAATCTATTTAAATGTAAGGAGAAATCAAAAGCTAAGCAGCCATGTCTATATCATTATCAACAAGTAAAAAGCAATGTCTGGAAAGTGTGTGCTTATGATTATACGATTTATGTGGCCTGTTTATATTTCCAAATGTCTTCAGAAAATGAACATCTACTGAAAACTTCCTTTCACAATCCAGTAGATAATATGAGACAAAGGCCACCAAACTTTTTCCAGAAGAAATTCATCTATTTAATAAATTGATCAGGCACATCCCACATTTCAGGGTAGTCAGTTAAAGTGCCAGGTTTCTGTGAGAGAAGAAATCATGCTGAAGAATTTGTGATCAAAATGTATGTTGTCATTGTAATCTGTGTTTGTAAACATCAAAAGTGTACCATGTATATACCACATGTGTTGAATTTGGGTAAAATCCCAACTCTTAATGGTAAAAATCAAATGATAAAATTCTTCTCAGTGGGAGACAGTGGTGAAATATTAGACATTTAAAATGAAGTTTTAGGGATTTGAGTATGAACTTATATTAATGTTGTTGTTGTTTTGGTTTTGTTTTGTTTTGTTTTGTTTTTTGAGACAGGGTTTCTCTGTGTAACTGCTCCAGCTGACCTGGAACTTGCTCTGTAGACCAGGTTGTCCATGAACTCACAGAAATCTGCCTGCCTCTGCCTCCTGAGTGCTGGACTTAAAGGCATGTGCCACCACCACTTGGCTTGAGTATGTATTTTTAACAGGAGGTATGTTTTAAAACTCTAATTTCTGCTTCCTCCTATAGAGCTTTGACATTTAATTGTTCTTTTTATACTTGCGTTTTCTCAAGAAACAATATTTACCAAGATTCACTTTCAAGTCAAAGCTAAGTTGAGTGTTTGTGTGTACATGTGTGTATAAATCTATACAGGGATGTGTAATCTAATATGTTTTCACAGCCTATTATTAAATCTCATATATGCCTTTATGTATTTAATTAATTTGAATTCATCATTATGCTGAAATTTTAAACATTTTCACTTTTTATAAACTATTTTGTTATTATCTCTCAGAGAATCTACAAAATATACTTGTTATTTAATCCCTGGTAATTGGTCTTAAAAACAACCTTGTATCCTCACCAATAAATATAGTAAACAAAAAATTATTTACTTGTATTTTGTTTAAATAAAATTCAAAGTCAAAGATCATACTTCCTTCACCACCTATTACATTCAACATTTTGATAAAACCTCTGAAGTTTATACTACATTTTATGAATATTATGCAATAATTATCAGATGGAATTTTTGTTNGCTCTGTTTCATTACCAGATTTTTATTTGTTTTGTTACTGGTCACTGTCAGAATCCCATCTGAAAGAACATTATTCTGATGTTATTTTTGACAGTCAGCTCTTTCCAAGAAATAGTGAAAGGATTTCCCGTTTCTCTCTGTGGCTGGATTGTGACTCTATGTAAGTTAATTATTGAATAGTTGTATTTTTTTTGTCTTTTGCTTTTTTGTTTTCATTGAATTAAATCTAACCTGAACTTTTTGAGCTCTGCTAAGTGGAGCCTCATCTGTTTGTTTGCATGAACACTTCAGTGGAAAAGGAAAGTGATGCTTCAGACTCCACCTGTAGCTACTCGGTGTCTCAGGAAATATGGGCGAGCCATCATGAAAGGGAGTGTGAGGGAAAAAACAAAGCTCCAAGGGAAGGACATAGTGTCTTTTCTCTGTTAATATCATTCTTCAAATAGTCACAGTGTTGTCAATAGTAGTGTTTCAAAGTGACAGATTACCTTTAAGATAAATCTTTACTTACTGAATTTGTTCTTAAATTTCATGGCCCATTTTTTCCTTCCTCCAACTTTATTTTTTTTCCTTCCTCCAACTTTAAAGAAAATACAGAGCAACTACTCTCTGTAAAACAATAAACTGCTTCCTAGTGTCTTTCTGATACATCTCAAATAACAGAATGAATAAAGCTTGGTTGAAAATATTATTGTTTTAAAGAAAAAATACCTTGATTTAAAACTTGGGGCTATAGATTATCTCTGGGAACACAAAGTGCTGAACCACCGTAAGCTGAGAGAAATTCTGAGGGAACCATTGTAACACATGAAGCCTTCCCTGGACTATCACAGAGTATCTTTTCTTCAAATGTATGAGTCCAAATTCCTGTTTTACTTTGTCTTAACCAGGAAGTATAGATTTTGCACCATGGTTTATTATGTAGATTGTTTTTAGGTTTTTAAATGTATTTATTTTGTCTGAATGTTTTATCTGCATGTATGTGTGCCACATGCCCATGGAAGACAGAAGAAGGGTTGGCTGCTCTAGAACTGGAGTTACAGATGATTGTGAGCCAACATGTAGTTGCTGGGANTTGAGCTTACCTCTGCAACAGCAACCAGTACCCTTAACCACTGAGCCATCTCTCCAGCCCATGGAGGCTATTTCTTTGAGACTGAGTACGGATATTGCTGCTTAGCAGGACGTTCTGTTTACAAAACCCTTTAAATGAATATAGCTAATTACATCTCCACCATGACCCAGGTTTCCTGAGTGAGTTAGAAGCCCTAGGCAGTCAACCAATAGTATTATGATGAGATGAAATATTTTTACAGGACTGATTTTCTTTATATTTTCTTTATTTTTTCCATTCACGGCTAGCACTTAAGATATACAAAGAATAAAAATAAGAAATTAAAAATGGGTCTGTGGTGGTAAAATTAGACATATTCCATCATGAGGAGTTATTCCACAATCTGAAGCTAGGGTAAACTCTAGAGAAATTCAAATATATGCTCCTGTCTGCTGACCCCTCAAGCATCCTTGGGAGCAAGGCATTTGTACCCATATTTAGTCCAAAGACTCTCATTATGCTCTTTATATCAAATATGAAAACTACCTTGTTTGCATTGAATATATTGTGTCAAGTTCAAGAAGTGATGTAAACTTTATCACCAGACAGCTGTGTTTTGAGAACCAGTTAACTCTTTCAGACATTGTCTACAATGAACTCTCTTTATGCAGAACAAAGGCTTTTGAAGAACTAGCATATCATATAGAAAGGCCAGAATTTTTTTCAAATGAGAACACTAGGAATAATACACCTTAAATACTAATTTCTTGTGAAGTATGTGAGTAGCACACGTATAAACACACACACACACGCATGCATGCACATGTGCACATACTTTCCTAAGAACAGTGGTTTGTCATCATTCTCATTAAACAGTTAAACTCTCCTAAATCTCAAAGATTTGAGCTCCCAAAATGATTTATTGCTATTGTCTAGAAATGAAAAATAAAAAAATACCATGATCTCTTTATGTAGACTACAGTATATGCAGGTAGCAGAATCTTAGAGATGATATATAATATCACAGGAATGTAGGCCTGCAAAGGCATATGTTGTGTATCTACATACACATGCACATCATATATAATTGTACATATTATGGTTATAATATGTATAAACACAGTCTTGTTACATTTGCACATAATTTTGCTTTTATATACACATCTATCTATTTGTCTGTCTGTCTGTCTGTCTGTCTGTCTGTCTGTCTGTCTATCTATCTATCTACCTACCTACCTACCTACCTACCTACCTACCTACTATCTATAGTTGGCACTAATCTTAGAAAAATTAGAATCTGGGACCAAAGAGATATCTCAGCAGTGGGTAAGAGTCTTTGTTGAAAGTATGAAGACCTGAGTTCAGTTGCCAGCACTCACATTACAAAGCAGCAGTGGTCACATGCCTGCAAACCCAATGCTATAGGATGCAGAGACAAGAGCATCACTGAGGCTTGCTGTTTGCCAGCCTATATTCAGGTTCAGTGATGGATCCTGTNTCAAAGGAATAAGGTGAAGAATGATAGAGAAGGGCACTCAATGTCCCCCTTCAGCCTCCATGCACCTATACACACATGATGGATTTAGAAATCACAAGAGAATCTCCACCAACAATGTGGGGGTGAACCCAAAGAAAAGTAAACAGTATTGCTTCTTTTTGTAGTTTTTGCAAGGACATAACTCTTATANGGCTACTTCTTTACTAGAAGGCAACTATGGACAGCATTTGATTGCCAGGAATTCTCAGTATTTCAAATTAGTAGTTACAAAGAAGGCAAGAAAAANNATGTGAAAAGTGAATAATGTGAATAAGTAAAAAGTCTTGGCTTTAGCATCCTTGCCTTCTATATATGTGTGAGATCGTGTNTGTCTGTGTCTCCGGTCAATATTTAAAATCTAAATATATTAGAGTAATTGCCATATTTTTGTAATTTTCTTTGCATTATAAATTTTGCCAAAAGCAAAAAGCTAATTAACACATAAAACGTCAATTTTACCTAGAAAATATGTCTAATTATTAATAATTAATAATTGATGTTTAATAGTTAGCAGATACTTAAAACAAATAGGTCCAAACACCATTATCTGAAAAGTAAATTAATTTATGGTGCTAAAGCCAAAAACTGAGCCCCAAGCCCTGTAGATATAATATATTAAAGTAGGACTTTCTAGTTATTCCTCTGAGAGTAAGGATAGTATGCTATATTGTGGAACTATAGTAATTAATAAGTAGAGATATAAGTTTTCGCTGAAAAATGCTAAGAATTATCATTTGTAAAAAAATAAAATAAAAAGTAAATTTTCATTTGTCGAGGACATTGTTGTGTCTGGGAATATCTTTCTGTTAAGCTTTATTATTTTCCATTGAAATATCTTATTACCACATTTATCAACCAAAGTTATAGCAAGAATTATATTTCTACAATGGGTAACAAAACTGCAGGAAGAAGACTATTTTTAACTGGATTATTCCTACCTCTATTGAGCTTTCATAAACATAATTAAAAAATATAGCATCTCCCCAGAGGCTCAAACATTCAAGGAAGAGAGGAAGGGGGGTAAGCTGCTATGTAACTTCATAGACCACCTGTCTGGTTTAATTGTTCTCCATTATGTGTGAAGTGTTTCAAAGGACTATGAAAATGAGATGGAGTCACAAAATGACTTTTTAGCAGCAGTTAATTGAACTGTTCTGTCTACAGAAGGTCATGACAATCTCAACTATCAGAAATGTAAGTTGCAATACTCTAGCTATATAATCAGGAAACACACCCTATTGTGTTTGCCTTTATTAATTCCCAAAGGGAAAACTCAGTATAATTAATAAGTAAAGATAAAATTTTCACTTAGCTTTTAAT
The DNA here is from genome assembly GCA_001675575.1 of Neotoma lepida. Taxonomy (NCBI): domain Eukaryota; kingdom Metazoa; phylum Chordata; class Mammalia; order Rodentia; family Cricetidae; genus Neotoma; species Neotoma lepida. The sequence goes on along the minus strand of LZPO01055691.1, from coordinate 23,939 downwards.
GATATTGTTCATTATCTCAGAGAGCAGCTGCCACTGACCACTGTACTTTAGACAACAGTGTAATGGCTATTAAAATCTTTAAACATTTCTTGAAAATCAAAGGGCTTCATTTACATGGATTCATCCATAAGCAGAGAAAATGAGAGTAATTATAACCAGCCTTAGNCATGGGCAATAAGTACCATCTATATGGCCAAGGGGCTTTAATGGACTCTCTTCAGCTTCTCTTCTGACTATGCCCTTACTTACTATGTGCTGTCAAGACCATGTGAATAATGCTACCCCTTTCCCAGGTGCATCTTCTTAATTTGTGTGACAAGTGGTAATTGGAAGCAATTTTAACAGGCTTTTACTGGAATACTCAGTGGAGTGTTGTCTATGTAGAGCCTCAAGATCACTGAAACTGGNGGAGATGAATATTTAGAGGTCAATAAGCTTCTTGACACTCAGTGAAATTATATTTGTGGTCACTGGCAACATTTTCACATGAACACTTTAAGCAGAGTTAAAAACAAATAAAAACAAGCAAACAAAAATTTTAAAAACTGTTTTATAATTCCACGTGAAATAATAGTGACAATAAAGAAATAGGTTATACTTTAAATCATGAAGATGACCTGAAAAATAAAATTCGTCACATTTTGGAAAATGAAATGGAAATGAGGAAATAAATACTCAGAAGGACCTTGGGCATTTTAGAAGGATTACAGGAATGCAAACTGAAGATTGAAGGGACTTCATGAAGTAGAGAGGTTTGTCTTGGTCCTGAAGGAGTGCTAGGGTTTAAGTAGCATTAAAAACAAACTTGTGGGGACTGAGGACAAGAGGTAGATGATGGTCTTTCTAAAGGAGTACACTGCTGGGCCAAGATCAGAGCAAGTAGCTCTTCCATTAAAATGAAACATTAACCATTAGCTCATTTCAGAATGGCACACAGAAGTCAGTAATTACGTTTGGAAATAAAGATGCACATAATTCTGAAGGTGTGACTTATTCATTACTATGTCAAATATTTAATTTAAAACAAGATAGTAATGAAAAGTAAGCACTGAGTGATCTACACTGTAGAGCCTGTTGAGAGCTACCTAAGTAGTGGCCTGAGATGGAAGGATACAGTCTATAGGGATGTGGAAGGAGGAAAGTTGATAACTGTCAAGTGNCTCATAGGAGACGAGCTATTCTGTACTAATCAGTAATATATATCCCAGGAAGAGGAGCTCAAGAAATGACTAAGACAAAGGAAACAAACGTTAGGTTGAAAGGAGNATGTACACCAGTGAGGCTAAGACTAGTTCTGAACATAAGATCAGATTATCAGTACAAAGGGTAATTTGCATAAATGAAATCAATATATTTATGCATGTGTAGATAGACATATAAATGAATTCATATATGTAGATATTGACACGTTTCAAATTTCTGTTTCCTTTCAGTTTGTTCTCATCTCCTACTTATCACTACATATGATTTATTAATATTTCAGTTATTCTAGTTTTAAAAAGTCTACCCATGAGCTACACTACAAAACTTTCTGCCTTCCTATGTCTACAGCCATCATCACATTTGTCCTTCCTGTCATCTTCTCATATGAACTTCCGCAGCAGACCTTTTGTTTTTATGATTTTTCCTGTGGTACCTTTACTTCTCTACTCAGATACCTCAACGATATGCCTACCTAAACAAGACCTGAACACTGTCTATGACAGGCATGCAGATGTGGAAGAAAGAAATCTCAAGAAGCTTCACCCCTATCCAAAGGACTATAAGCAACTCATGACTGCTGAGAGATAGAGAATACATGGTTCCTNGACATGGGCCCTCTCATTATCTGATGGTTTTCTGATGACTTTATCTTACATCCTGCCTATGCAGACAAACATGGCTGCTGTGAGTTAAAGTTTACATCAGCCATGTGGTGTCTAAAACAGAATTCCACTGTTTTCTTCTCCATTCTCCAGCTCTCCAGTCTTTCCGCCCATTCTTCCACAANGCTTTTGGAGCCTTGGATGGAGCTGCTGCATGGAGATGACTCATCTTGGCGGAGNGCTCAGAGCCGTTGATGCTCAGCACTTTGACCCATGTCTATTTTTACGTGAGTGAAATAAGTATGAGAAAATACTTCCATTCTCATAAAAGTAATAATATTTTTTAAGAGAAAAAAATGCTGCTTTAGAATTCTTGAATCTTACTGTGATTTTGGGTAAGTTAAACAACACAATAGAGCAAATCAATTGTTTTGTGATATAAAGGTCATTATTTTAATATTTTCAGAAGATCATAAATTTTCCATATTCACACAAACAAACTCTATGTCTAACTGAATATATGAAATGACAAGGATATTGGCANACTACCAAATGAAACAAGAGTTAGCTCCAACCTTAATAAAATTCTCATTTTGGNGGAATGTTAAGGCCATCAAAAGACAAAGTGTTTGTTAGCCCTGAATAGCCATGAGATTGCAGTGCTGTGTTGTTTTTGTATTGTAAGAAAAAGTTTTTCTGTGTCCCGCCCTGGTTCCCACAGCCTCTCAGACCCAAGTAAACACACAGAGGCTTAAATCAATTACAAACTGGATGGCTTATGGCTCAGGCTTCTTGCTAGCTAGCTCTTATAACTTAACAGCCCATTTCTATTAATCTGTACTTTGCCATGTGGCTNGTGGCTTACCGTTACCTTTACATCTTCTTTTCCTGGCAGCGGCTAGCAGTGTCTGCCTGCTCTGCTGTCTTCCCCTCTCTCTAGTTAGAATATCTCGCCTATGCTTCCTACCTGGCTACTGGCCAATCAGCATTTTATTTATCAACCAATCAGAGCAACNCATATTTACAGCATACAGAACATCACCCATCATTGTATACAGAGTTTTTATCATTGTTATAATACCCCAAAAGTCATACTTTAGTTTAGAAAATGTAAATTCCTAGCAATCATTGTTTCCTCTATAACTCTTCAGTNCAATTCCCTGGGAAAGAATACTAGCACACTAGCAAGAAAGATTATGTTAGTAATAATTTGAAAGTAAATTACATTAGATGGGCATGAAATGGGATAAATCTTAACATTTATAAATGCATTTTCTGTCTCCTGTAGAACATTAGTGAACAAGTGTGTTCCTATGAGAGAAGTGGCATTCCTGATGAACTACGTTACTGAGAGATCTGCATTTTGAGTTTTAAGGTTGTTTNGTTTTGCAGCAAGTCCTATCCCGAAGCACAGACCTCACAGTGACTTCTTCAGTTTTTATGAGTTAAACATGTCAAGAGAGTAATAGAAGGATTTCAAAGGTTTTTTTTGTTGTTATTGTTTTGTTTTTCAGTTTTTGTTAAAAGGACTGTGTGACTCATATCCAGTTATGATTCACCATGGTCTCCACGACCTCTACTCAGAAGTGGCAAATTTAATGGTTTTTGCATTACTGTATCTCAGCTGCTGCTGTTTGGATAAGCCAGAGGCAGACAGATTGGAGTATAGCAAAACACAGTCCCAGTCAGCCTGGACACTTGAAAATGTGAT
>LZPO01055690.1:27105-37846 GCA_001675575.1 Neotoma lepida | reverse complement strand
TCTAAAATAGACCACTTGGGACTCAAAACAAATCTTTACAAATTCAGAAAAGACTGGAATAATACTGTGTATTCTATTTGACCACAGTGAAATAAATCCTAAAATTGGCAGAAAACAAATCTCTACAAAATATACAAACTCATGGAGATTAAATAACTCATAACTGAATGATGAACGGGTCAAAGAACAACTCATGTAAGAAAATTTTAACATTCATGAAACTATATGAAAATGAAAGCGTGACACACAACATAATAGACTTTTTAGAACAATACTACTAAAAGTACAATGAAAGTAGACTGCCTTCCTCTGCCTTAGTTTGTTGAGTTGCTAACACAATCACAGCCTTTGACCAAGTTCATATTATGAAATGAGCATATTCCTGTGTTGTATACATATTAAGTCTTTTGGTGCAGTATCACTTGAGATGTGATTATTCTTAATTTTCACATGGGGAAAGCCAGGTATACTACTAAACAATGTAAAATATTTGAGAATCTTCTGAAAGAAGTATCTTTGGGATGTAATATTTGGAGTAGAATGGGACAATTTTCTTATTTATTCTGTTGTTTTCTACTTCACGTAGAATCTTTGTGGGATGATCACAGTACTTTCTTGGCAAAGCTCTGTTGGTAGCCACAGATGACATTTTTACTACTTTCCCTGACACTGTGGTAAGATATCCAGCAAGAAGTGAACTTAAGAATGAAGGGTAGATTTTGGCTCACAGCTTGGAGAGTACAGCATGATAGGAGTTTGAAGCAACTGGTCAGATTGTATCAGTAGTCAGGACGAAGATAAGGGTGAACACTTCGTGCCTTGCTCTCTTTCTCTTTTTTATGCATCCTGTGATCTAAGACAGAGAATGGTGTTGCCCATCATTTTAGGGTTTATTTTCCAACCTCAATTAACATAACCAAGAAAATATCTCACCATCATGGCCAGACACTAAGCTATTCGTGCAATCCCCACAAGTGTGTCTGGAAGCTTTTCTTGTCAGGATTCAGGATTCGGTCAGGTTGGTAACTAGCACTACCCATTACAGATGTTATGTTAATGAGACTAGGGGAGCTGATCATTGCTCCCTGACTGTACCTCTGCTTTGACAGCCAGGAGTAATTTCTAGAGAGAGAGAAAACTTAGGAATCCAAACTTTCCTACATACCTATAAAGGAATGCTCAAGCCTGTTACTGTGTCAATTTGGGTTCTTTGATGTGTGTCAGTTTTCCCTTTGTCCAATGTCTTGGCTACCTTGGAAGATTCCACATTCCGCTCCTATTGGCACCAGATTTGGCTAGCTGAGGAACTTTGGAAGTGATGGGCACTGCTTCCTAACAGAAGCCTGGAGGCTGGCTGTGATAAGCTCTTGTTATTCTCTTCTGTTGTTATCAGAAGAGCAGTATTCAGAAAGGGGTTTCTGTAGCCTGGATCAGGACGAGAACACAGAATACAGCTGTTGCTACATAGATCAGAAGTTAGAAATTAGAAATGGCCTTTCCTCATAATAAGTACCGAGACTGCACATTTGCTAAGGTGATCTAAATCTAAGAATAACAACAAAGGACTTCAGAGGCTTAACAAACAGGGCCGGNGAAAGTGTTCCTTCTAATTGTCCTTTGGGATGAGAAATCTTAGGCATTAGCCATTTTATTTTCTAGTCTTTTCATTGCAGCATATATTATCCTGGAGGTGTTTTAATGGCCTGTTTTCTTGGAAGGATAACATGCATTGCCCATGACTTTCATATTGGCAGGGTTGGAATGGAAATCTTGTTATACAGTTTATTTTTATTTCTATTTGTAGAAGACTGGCTTGAGCTACACATCTTGTCATTGAGAAGAGTGGCAATATTACAGAAAATATAAATAGAATAGATGCACTTCCTTTCCAGTAACTCATTTCTTCAAACTTTCTTGTTTAATTGCAAACTTTTGGAATCATTTTAACTATCTCTTTTTTTCCCCATTATCTATATTAAACTAACATGGAGTAAACTAACAAAGTTTTCCCTCTATGTATACATAGAGGGGAAAGTTGCNACTACCAAGAGATTTTCTACTATCAAGAGATTTTCATATAATTAATTTCCCTGCTAATTTTCAAATAGAATAAAAAAAGATTCCAAGAGTTTTCTATACAGACTTTTAATTACTTATATAAAATTTTTCATCATTTATTGATGTACTTAGATTGGTTGTTCTGGTCTCATGCAAATATAGTTAATAATCCATCTGATATCTNTCTCCCAAGACTATAAATATTACTAACCATTTCTTTAACCAGCAATGCTCGTATGTTTGATATTGTATTTCTGGAGATATAATATGAATTGGAGCACTATAACAAGATCTCTAGGGTAAAAGATATTTAAGGGGTTGTCCTGGCCCTTAAGCATCCTGCATATACAACTGTAATTTATGAGTAATGCTGTTGATTTTTCTTCAGTGAGGCAATTCAATCTTCCTCCTCTTCTTTTCCCCTTCCTTTTTTCTCTTCTTCTTCATTGTCTGAATTAAGAATACAATCACCTTTTTTAAAAATATAAACTGCATATATTATATTTAATCCATAAATCACAAAACAGAGGACAATTTAGATTTTTATTGTTTAAACACATGAAATGAATAATTCTACTCGACGTATTTTGGAAACTTTACAATCTGCTTTGCTTTGTTTGTGAGACATGNTCACACAATATAGCTTTAGCTAGCCTGGAGATTATATGTAGAACAAATTGANATTGAACTCAAAGAATTCTGCCTGTCTCTGCTTCCCTAGTGTTGGATTAAATGCATGGGCTAACAGTGTCTTGAAAAATATTTTATGATATAAAAATGAGAACTTTGATGTTCTTGAGATGAAATGTATTGATTTTACACATTTTATCCTTGATGACTGAATGGAATATTTATGTTTTAAGGAAAGGCCCATTCAATCACAGATGATATTTGCAACTGTTTTATGTGCTTGTGAATATTATTTCCTGGGAAATGTTCAGTTTGTCTTAATAATAAATAATTTTGTGTTCATGTAGTCTTTTCACACAGAAATGGCATGGTTTGTAATGATTGCAATAGAATTTTTGTAGTGTTTTATCTCAACAGCTAAATTGTATGTGATGCTGCCTAGTTTTTTGCCAACTTTATACAAGTTAGGGGAAGCAGGAAATACAATTAAGAAAAAGGACCTGTACTATTGGCCTGTGGATGAGCCTGTGGGCAAGCCTGTATTGCATTTTTCTTGATTGATGATGGATGTCACAGGGCTCATCTCACTGTGAAGTATGCTGCCCCTGGACCAATGTTACTGGGTGCTAAAAGGAAGNAATCTGAACAAGCTGAGAGAAGCAAGTTAGTACAAAGCACTCTCCCATGGCCTCTGAATCAGTTTCTGTGTCCAGGTTCTTGCCCNATTTGAGTTCCTTCTGTGGCTTGCCTGGATGATCGACCTTAAGCTGTAAGATGAAATAAATCCTCTCCTCCCCAATGTGCTTTTGGTCATGGTGTTTTACACCAGGAGAAAACCTGACTAAATATATGTCAAAGGCACCTTAATGTTACAATGTAGTATCTTGATGGATGGGTTCGAAGACCTAATCCTAAGGGGAAATATGAAGAATTTCTCAGAAAAAATGGGGAATTGAAATTACTAGAAGGGCAAGAGAAATCTTTCTGTTAGGAATTTTTCTAAAAGAATGCATAAAACTAAAAAGAAAAGGTTCTACTACGTGCTGATATACTCAATTGGACTCCTACATTTTACCATTCTTCATCTTGTTAACCAAAGGTGCTGATGGCTTCCCCAAATTTCTACTTCCTAGTAGTCTCCTCCTTGTGTAAATCCCTCAGATATGGACATGCCCAGTGACCAGCTTTCCACCACTATAAAGTGGAAAGGAGGTGGGATTTCATATCTGTGATCAGGTAGTGACAGCAGTTTCCACATTGATAGCTGAGCCTATGGTCAACATCTTGATAGATAATTGAAAGGTTCTTCTTACCNGCTTTGATGAAGCAACATGTCTTTGGGCAGGCCACATGGCAAGATGAAGTTTCTGGCTCACAGGCTATGAAGAACTTTAGTTTTGAGTACCAGAGCCAGTGAGACACTGCAAGATTCTCCAACCTTATGCAAGTGAGCTTTGAAATGGACCCTTTCCACCTATGATCTTCAGGTGAATCCTCTGCTCTAATTGACAACCTGCATGCTGACTTGTGCAAGACCTGAAAGCAGAGGCTCAAGCCAACATGTGCTTAAATTCCTGACCCACAGAAACTTTGAGATGACATTTTCTATGTTGTTAAGTTTGTGGTTCTTTGTTATGCAATATTAGATAACAAATTTATTAGTACTGTTATTAATTTAGTTATCAATATTTTCAGTGTAACATGGGTCAAATATGNATTATCTNTACTGCATATTTAAACAAATCTCAGGGTTATTAAAGGCACTTACTGGGGCTGGAGAAATGGCTCAGAGATTAAGAGCACTGGCTGCTCTTCCAAAGATCCTGAGTTCCTTTCCCAGCAACCACATGGTGGCTCACAACCATCTATAATGAGATTTGGTGCCCTCCTCTGGCATGTAGGCATGCATGCCAGAACACTGTATACATAATAAATAAATAAATCTTTGAAAAAAAAAACTTAAAGAAGAAAAAAAGCCACTTGCTGATCCCTGTCTTTAAGCTTCAGATAGAGTAAGTTTTGGTGGGTTCATGAGATTTTACATTTCTAAAAAGTTCCCAACTGTATTACTTTCCTGTTGCTGCTTTGAGAATTTGCCACAAACCCCTTGATTTAAACAGCACACATTCATTTTGCCTTACAGTTCTGGAAATAGATCTGTGTGAGTGAAAACAAGTCGTTTTGGAAGCCATGNGGAGAGATCAAATGATCTCTCGTTCTATTGCCTCTCCAGGCTGTCTGCTTTGCTTAATGTGGCTCCTTCTTCTGTCCTCAGAGCTAACACTGTAATATCTTCGAATCACNTTCTGACTCTGATTCCTTTTGCTCCTGTTCCTCTCTTTCAAGTGTAAAGACATTTGTGATTATATTTGGTCCATTTGAATAGTCCAACATATTAATCTTACAATAACCTTAGTTTTATAGCATCTGCAAAAACCATTTTTGCCATGAATATATATATGTATGTATAAATGTATATATACATATATATATATAGTGTGTGTGTTGTGTGTGTGCATGTGTGTGTGTGTGCTGTGTGTGCATGTGTATGTGTGTGGCCGTTATTCTGTCTAACATACCAGGTAATGTAATGTTTACAAAATAAAATATCTCACCGACTACATATAATCGTTAGAACCATACTCCTCCTTTGAATTTTATCTGTCCCATCAGATCTGTCATTAAGCTTCATGCCTAAAGTGAGATCAGGAATTATTTTCATGTTGACTTAAAACCCATTTGAAGGTGTGCACAGCAATAACTTATAGGAGTTTCACTTGAAAGTACAGTGGTTTGTTTCTGTTGCTATTGTTTGTTTTGTTTAAGGTATATTTATGACAGCTTAAATGTTCTGGACATTTTAAATTGTTTTTAATGTTTTACTGCAGGAAAAGTTTTTCTTTGGTTGTATTGTATTCTGATTTCTGTGGATTTCCCAAATAGGCTTTAAAGTTCTTTAGAGCATTGCCAAGAAACTAAAGTAAAGAATTTCAAAACTCATAGCATTCTCACCAGGAAGGTTAATACGCCAGATTTGTCTACTTAAAAAAAAAGATTTCGTATTTTCAACTCTTTTCCCTGCCAGATGATTTTCCTTTAGTGTATACACACAANTGTGTGTGTGCATGNGCACACACGTATATGTATGTATATTATTTCTATCATTCCAANATGTGTAAACATGGACCTGGAGAGATGGCTCTGATAGCACTCTTGGTTGTTGTAGAGAGAACTTCAGTTCAGTTCTCAGCACCCATGTCCTTCAGATTATAACTGCCTGTAACGCTAGTTACAGGATCTGATTCCTTCTTCTGATCTCCCTGGGAACTTACATACAAGTTTTTGCACACATGCACGTGTTTATGTGTGTGTGTGGGGGGGGGCAAATAAAAAAAATACCTGAACTATAAAAAAATATAGAGTACTCTCTTACTGCTAGCTCTAAGGGAAGTATAATTGCTAATTAGTTGTGCCAGTTTAGATTGAGGTTAAACAATTGTCAACTATTTTCTTCAATCACCTTGTATAATGGCACAGCTTTAGAATGTGGGGCACATGTGTGCCCTACAAACTGTATCCCAGCCTTAAAGAACATGGAATGGCCTTTAATTTGACATTTGTCTTTGTTCTCTCATCACATGACTCAGAGGCTATTGGATTTGAGCCCTTTAGGAAGTGTGCATTTAGCAACTGACTCACAATGTTATTCTAACTTCCAAGGTATTTGCCAGATTTTGTCTGGAAGTATGGATGTTAAATGTTAAAAAAAAAAAAACCTTAGAATCTTATATGTACCACCATTATATATTGCTTAAGAATCAGTATGATAGTTATTATTAATTTCCAACTGGACAGGATCTAGGAGCCCCTGTCTCTTATACACATCTAGATGTGTATAAGAGACAGCCATTATATATTGCTTAAGAATCAGTATGATAGTTATTATTAATTTCCAACTGGACAGGATCTAGGAGCTTAGAAGCTCATAGAAGACAGCATGGGCAGCACCATCCCATGAGTGGAGATCTCGAGCTGAATTAAAAAGAAAGCAAGCTGAGCACCAGCATTCATTTCTTTTTGGTGGCTGACTGCTTATGCAATGTGGCCATGGGGGCCATACCCTCAAAGAGGAGCCCAAACAAGGATTTCCTTCCTTAGCTTGCTTCTTCTCGGGTATCTGGTCAGAACAAAGGAAAATGGCCACAGCAATCATTTACTCACAGCTGATGGAGTTAAGAATCATGTTTGGAGAGAAATTCTTTCTAATCTGCCAGCCGTCACAGTCCAGAATNCTTAGAATTCTTGGGGCAAACCATTTTGACTTTTTATTTTTAATTTTTTTAATATATCAATTCAAATGTTAGGAACCTTGGTGCGCTCATTTGAATTACTACTTTCAACTTGATATTTATTTCTATTTAGAGGGGGAAAAAACTATAACCACACTTTAATTCCCAATGCTAACTAAAAATTCGGGTTTTCATGTTTGGTTTCTTATTATTTTATTCATAGCATGAAAATGGAAGGGACAGAATGAAGTCTTCTCATTTTACTTCAAATAAAAAATAAATTAGATTTAGAAGTTCATGACTCACTAATGGTTTAGTATTTCCAGATACACTAAGAGAACATACAAAAGCATGGAAGAGGAATACAAGCCAGAGTCTTGGTAAATTTTTTAAAGTGATCTCAATAGCCTCTCAGAGAGGCAAAGTTCAAAAAGTAAGGAAAGTTCCAGAATATTGTCAACATCAAAAACTGTTTTGGTGAGTTTGATTTTTGTCATGTCAACACTGAATCTTGAGTGAAAAATAAATTTTTTATTAACTTTTTTTAAAGATTTATTTTATTATGTATACAGAAGAGGGAGCCAGATTTCATTACAGATGCTTGTGAGCCACCATGTGGTCGCTGGGAATTGAACTCAGGACCTCTGGAAGAACAGTCAGTGCTCTTAACCTCTGACCACCGCTCCAGATCAGAGGTTAAGAGTAAGTAGTGACTGTTGGGGCCATTAACTTTTTTTTAACTGAAGATGACAATCAATATGTAAGACTGTTCTTCCTTAACATTTAATATTTAAAAGATAAATAATTGTGTTAGATATTCTTCTGAATTTTAGACAAATAAGTCTGCTTAATTTGGTTATATTGTCTATTAAATGCATTGATTCTCTGCTATCCCCTGCCCCCTAAAAAAAATCACTAAATATGACACTTAGGGAATTTTTCCAATATCATTTATATTTTATTAAAATTTCCTAGATAGTGAAATTAAAGTATAACATCAGGAAGCTGACATTTTCTGTTACTAAAGCTCATATCGTCAATAACTTTTATTTAAAAACATCATTTTAATATAAGAAATATAGAAATGCTTATGTACTGAAACACTAGTAAAAAGTGATCTGCTAATATGTAGTTAAAGCTTCTTCCTATTACACCTAAAGCAGATACTTTCTGAAGAAAAAAAATAGATTTATAGACACATGATCCTAATGAATATTATTTTAGTTCATCTCTATGGAGGTTTTTTTTTCTATTTCCCATTTATTGGATGTGAAACAATTTCTAGGTTATAAAAAGAAGAGAAATGGCCTGTGTCAAATTNATAGTAGAGTATGATTCACCACGCTACTGGCATAACATGGAGCATTGTAGAAAAGTGGCCTTAAGATCATCACTGAAAATTGATTTAGAATTGAGTAGATTGGATTTCTATGACATTGAGCTTCTGTCTCGGTATATTTCTATATAAAAGTTAGTTTCTCATCCTCTTTGTCATGCATTGGTTAATAAGTACTCATTAAGCACTAACTGAGAACAATTTTTTTTCTGATATACTTAGGGTGAATATCACCCAGCAACATGCAGATTGGAATTTCTGCTGACTGAAGAATGATGCACACTCCAAGAGTATCAAGAAAATCCCAAGGGAGGGGATATTACAAAATATGGTTTAAATGGGGTACTTAAACTCATTTCATAAAAGGAATCAAAAATTGAACATAGTGTAATAGTATAAAATTTGGAAGAAAGAAAGCTGGGAATTTTCCCTAATTGTATTGGTATTAATTCATACCAGGAAACTATAAAGTCATTATTAATTTAAATTAACATATTTTCTTTCCATATGTTAAAATTAATGTCATATTTTAATATTTTAATAAAAATATAAAAACATGTAATAGGAGAACTGTATGAGGCAAAGTGAAAATCAAATTAATAGAAAGTAAATATTTTTTAAAAAACAACTTTATTGCTGGGCGGTGGTGGCACACACCCTTAATCCCAGCACTTGGGAGGCAGAGCCAGGCGGATCTCTGTGACTTCGAGGCCAGCCTGGTCTACAGAATGAGATCCAGGACAGGCACCAAAACTACACAGAGAAACCCTGTCTCGAAAAACCAACCAACCAACCAACNAACAAAACAACTTTATTACTGTTTCTCACAAAAACAGGCCCCAAAACGTTCAGCTGTGAATTTGTTTCAGCCTTTTAACTGGATTTCCTGCATTCTGGAGAGAGTACAGTGTCTAGATAAAGCTCTGCATGGAAGGTAGAGAGAAGGAGGCTCAGAGGGAGAGAGACAGAGGAAGGAGAGGGTCAATGAAGAGCGTCTGCTGTTGCGGACCCCCAAGTTATATGCATCAGTTTGTCATTCTCAGCTGAACAAGAGAAATTTGCCGTGTGAAAATCAAGTAGCTGTTTTGCTGAGAAAAGTTTATTTGTGTATAGACTATTGGTATTTTCAGCTAGAACTAGCAAAATTTGTCTGCTTTTAATTGGTCTCTAATTTAAATAATAGTCATCTCCAGACTATGTTGAGTTTCATGAAATGAAATCAGCTGCTGTACCTACCCTGCCATGGCACTGCTGCTTTCTTTGATCATGAATTCAGTTTTGTGGGTTGGGGAGCGGGTGTCAGGACATAGCGTTCTACTTCAGCTGTCCTCCTGCCTTCCCACTTAACATTCTGACAATGTATTTTCGGACATTTAAATGAAGCACTGTTATTAAATAACAGCTAAACACTCATATTATTCTACAGCCACAGATAGTGAGTGCAAGGTGGGCAGGGTGTACCAGAGGGCTGGCCAGAGAACCAAGCAGAAATTAAGTCTAAATGAAATTCCCAATTCAGAATTTAACCGCATATCAAAAGGAAATTATTCAAGAGCCAAATGCTGAAGTATGCCTTTAAACTTTCTAAATCACCCCAAACAGTGAAAAGTTTCAACTTTTCTCTCAAAAATTAAAAATGAGAGAAGATCGTCCTCTCTGAATGCTCTTTTTTCAAATGGCCAAGGGTACCCTTTAGTGAGAAATTAGGTAACAATAAATAAATAAATAAATAAATAAATAAATAAATAAATAAATGAAATTCTACCCAAATTTAAAAGAATTTAAAATATCTCTATTTGGAGACAACAGAATCTTTTACATAAAAACTCAAAAGATTCCAATATAGCATAGTTGGAAATAGTAAATGAATTCAGCAAATTTAAAAGAATTCAAAATCAACACACAAAAATCTTTGGCATTTCTAAACATGGACATTAGACTATCTGAAAAAATAAGTCAATAAAATGATTCCTTTCACAATGTTGTCAATGAGGGTAACAATAAAAGACATTTTGGAGTGTCTGAGTTTGGTGGATCCTTTCTCAAGTCTTGGTTAACTTAGATCAGAGAGTTAGGGTCCCAAAAATCTCAACAGCTACCAAAGTTCCCATAAGCCAGTGTTTGTATTTATATCAAATGAACTTGAAGAATGATATTCAAGAACTGGAGGTTGAGTTCTGGAGAGATGTANATCACAGANCCATAGATNGGAGCTTTAGGTAGAGATGAGTCAGGTACNCTACAGCAGGACTGGGTTCCCAGGGATGGTGTACATAGTATNAATCTGGGCTTTTGTGTAATTTATGNTAAAAACTGGGGTGCNACCCAGAGAAGAGATGAGTTAACCTGTCCAGTTGGCCAAGCACAGAGTGTTCAGGTGCCTTCTCTCATGTTCACTCATGTCCTCATGTACAGCCTCTAGTCAAAG
>LZPO01055690.1:4750-26255 GCA_001675575.1 Neotoma lepida | reverse complement strand
CAAAAAATTCCTTTTTTAAAACTTTAATCATAATTATACTCAGCAGATAGAATTAAGTTTCTGAGTACTAAAAGTCACTGAACTTGTTCCATCTCTAGTGTTCCAACTGGGGAAAGTATCACAAAATCCTNCTTTGAGATCAAAGANACTTCTGTCCAACTTACCTAGTTTTCTCTCAAGAATTCTGGCTTTCACTAGGAGCCTCACCTAATATAATACCAGAAAGTAAGTGTCTGTAGCTGTTCTCCTGTATAGCATGGGGAAAGTGGCTATAAGAAAAGGCTAAGGGGAGGGTAAGCAACAAAGAGCCCAACAGACAGACAAGGCAGAGCTATAGGATGAGGCTGATGTGGGAACAGACCATATGCCTCACAGAGATGCTGTTCCTGATTCTTCAGATTTTGTAGAGATGGATGACAGTTCATATGTTTCTAAGATCAGGTGGGACTCAAATATGGCTGTATTCAGAGTATCTCTTATGATAGGCATGCCTCATGCTAACTCCCAATCATCCCCTTGTGATAGTCAGATATTGCAGTACAAGAACTAAGCAGAAGGGCAGGAAGGGACAGCTTTTAATTTAGGTGTTCTCAATGTAAGAGCAAAAGTCCTTGGGGAAACTCCTTTCNNTGTGTCATGAACACATTTGTCTTTTTCTTTTTCCACTTTATTACTCTATTGAATATGATCGTGAGCTTTGAAACATAACATCTTATAAAAATTACATATATGGTAGAAAGTTGGGTCTATACAAGGAAATATCATCAACAATCCATCATTATATGTTGATGTATATAGGGCTATTGGAAAGAAAANAAGTATTTTGATTTTAGAAAATAGGAAGGATGCTTTGAGCACAAGGACACTTATGCAAGTGTTTCCCTGTATTGGCCATCTTGGCATTCAGAGAACACTGTAGCTGTGATCCAAGGAACCTGGCCAATACTTGAGCTTACAGTTAACATTGGTGTTGTCCACATTGTCCTTGTTTTGAAGACATATAGAATATAAGATTTATGGTATCATAGAGACTTCCACCCAAATTTCCAAGAAAGACCTGGCTGCTCAGGCAATGTGTGGCATGTCCATATTATAGGGGACATGAAGTCTTTGTGCTCACAGACAAGCCCTAGGGAGACNAAAAATGTTAAATACTCNGGCATTCCAACCTTTTTTTCCACCCAGAAGGCTGGGAATAGAAGGAGTTAATAGCCTGATGACCTCTGTGCTATCTGTAGGGTCAAGTCACNCCTGCCTCCCCAAGACTCTTAAGTTTATCTCAGTCACCTTCCCCAGACCCTTATCTTAAGCATTGTTTCTCAGTCAATGTATAGGACCCAATCTTATGGGACATGTTACACGAATTTTACAAATGGAAGCCAACATGGTTAATAGCTTGGTGACCTTTGTGCTATTTGTATGACCAAGTGCACATCAGATCCTCCCTCAGACCCTTAAGATGTCACACACAGTCAATCTATAGAACCCACCTTCATGGAAGTGGTCATATGTACTTTACAAAGAGTTTCAATGTAGTCATGCCTTAAACTTTATTGTGCACATGGGATTGAATTAATTACCAGCAGGAAACTTTTGTTTCAAATCGCAGTANACTTAAATATGCCTAACGTAAATTGCCTGGTGTCACACTGTTGAAGATTGAACCAACACCAGCTACTGAGACTTGTTGAACTGGACTTCCTTCTGGCCTCACACAGATCAACACTTCTGATGGCTGCAGTGTTTGCAGAGGTCACCATGAGCTCTTCCTCAGAGATGTCAGTGAGCATTCCTAGAAAGAAGCTCTGTCTGCAAATGGTAAATGACTAATTAGAAGTACAGTGGAATGGAGAGGTTAGAATGTTGCAAGTCCAGAGACTAATGACAATGTATCCAGATTATTTTTAGCATACTAAGTAGGCATTCTTTGTCCCACTCTGTGTGGGACATAGCATTCTGTAACTATCGGATAAACTAGAACTGAAATCCTAACAATAAAAACTCTTTGTAATGTATTAACAAAACCCTGGTTTTCCTCCAACCAAAGGGCTAGGAGTCTTGTCNGTGTCTAAGTCTGATAGAGTTCTTGTCCTCCCTTTGCTGTGACTCATCAACCTGTTGTACTCATGAAAGTGTTTGAAAAGTGTTTTGATTTATGGAGTTCTTTGTTGTGTTACTACAAAGTAATATGCATGAAATTTCCAGCTCATTGGAACACGGTCTTTGAAGAGACTGAAATCTATGCTCCTGACACACTGTTGCACANGTTTGGCTCCAGAATAATCCATGTCTTTTAACCCTTTGAGGTGAGAGGTATTTTTTTTTTTACCAACAGAAGATACTTATGAAACTTTGAGAAATAAACTGAATCTGAATTATTTCCTTTATGTGGAAGTAAATAAGATGGNATATACAATTCAACATGCTAAAGCTACACAATAAATGTCAGTAACTCAATAAAATAACATGATCTAGAGTGATTAATATTCAAAGTTCCTGGTTACACAGTGGCCTGAGGAAGTTTGGTAGCAATAGAAAGGCATGCTTGTTCTTGAAATGTGAGAAACAGTAAGGCATCCTAATAATGAGGTTAAGCAATACAGTAACACAAATGATCCTATAGTAATTCCTGTGACATGGCTACAACCACTAATGTCTGCCCTTGTCTTCCCTGTCACTTAAATGTCACCTGCATGCATGTTTGCTGTAATGTGTTTTCAGCTGGGACAGAGTATATATTAGGNAATTATTTCCTTTACATTAACTGTCAGATTATGACATTTCAGGGAAGTAAGGTTTTCTGTGTCAAACTCAATTTACAGAAACAGAGATTGAAAGTGTTCCCTTTCCCTTAAAAATTTAGGANCTGATTCTTGATGTATCATCTAGCTATCGTTTAATAACAAGTGCTTGCTCTATAAAACAAAATTTATATGAGACAATTTCTAGAGTAAATAGTCTCATATACTTGCATCTCTATCTACAAGTTTGTCTATCTCTCATCTGTCTATCATCTTGCTATCTGTCTGTCTNTCTATCTATCTAGCCATGTTCGCCATGTGCAGATTGGAACCAGGAAATCAGTGATTCAATTCAAACTGAGAATGAAGTCTGAGAAACAGGTAAATAAACTGATAGTGTGCATTTTACTTTCAGTTTGAAGTCTTGAGACCCAGGGTGCTTTGATATAAGCCTTGGAGTATGAGAGCTTAGAAATTCAGGTTTCTATGTAGCTGGGTTTAGCAGTAAAGCCTATAGCCTAGCTCCTTATGGAGTTGAAGCATGTAGATAAAAGGCTCTGGGCATGCGTGGGCTACAGGAGTGTTCAATTGCTGGCTTGTCCTGCAGGATGAGGTCCAGTTCTACCTGTCTCCTTAGGGAATCTCTGTCACAGATTTTAAAACTTAAGACAATGAATATAACTCAGGGAAAGAACTCTTTCTTGCTTGTGCAAGATCAATACCAAGTACCAAAACAAAAACAACAAAATTCAAACAAACAGTAGTTACAATGTCTAAAGGCTGAGGGAACATGGCTCTCAGGTGGAGAGAGTAAGTGAGAAATTTGTGGTCTGAATTTTTTGTTCTATTTGTGCCTGGAGCAACTGAAGAGTGCTTATTAGTATGGGTAATGATGGCTTTTTTTTTCTCAGTATACTAACTGAAATAATATATTGTATAATTTTTTNAAATAAAATAAAAGGAAATACTAATTTCTTCCAGTAGCATCTTCACAGATACTCCCGTTGATACACACATCAACCATTTGTGTATTCTTTAGCCCAGTCAAGGACACACATCCCAAATTGGTTATCAGAAGGTGATAAGTGATTTAAAAACAAAAATAACAGCAAACAAACAAACAAAAAAACCAAGCATGGGGTAATACTGTGTGCNATAATGGAAATTTGTGGACTGATAGTATAACCCTTGGTTTAAAATCTCAGGCCTCTCCTTCTCATTGCCCAGCTGTCCCTCTAAACCTCTTCTAAAGGTCTAGGAGCACAAGACATGCAATGGTGGATTAAAGGAGCCTAATCTTCAGTTTCATTAAAGCTGTGGATACGTNTGAAATCCAACCCAATCCTCTCCTCAATTGCTCTCAAGATTGCAGAATCTAGTGAGTGGTGCCGGGATTTAATTTAGCTTGTGCTTATCAGCAGCCGTGGAACTCAAAAGCAGACTTCTAGCCTCCAAACTCAGAGCAGTCACCTTTCCCATGGAACGGGGTCATGTTAAATCACTGCAAACCCAGCATGCAGCACTCAGGGGTCATGTGCACAAGTTTCCTTTACATATCATGTTTCTTCAAATGTGCCTCACCTCTTAATCCAGTAAAAACCCCTCTTCATTGCTGTACATACACAAGAAATGTACTTAAACCTCCTTATTTGAGTGTTATTGCGAACTTTAAAAAACATTCTATGTTTAATTTATTTTACATTTTGCCTCCTCTATCTGCCAATGGTACCACATTGGATGCAACAGGTTTGAAAACTAAAATTTCCTCTTTAAAGTAAGTTACTAAAATTGTATTTTGCCTAAAGATAGATAAATTTTGCCAGACTTTTGTGTAAGAATAGCCTATGCCTGAAATAGATACATGAACACTCTTGGCATCTTGTGGGAACACTGTAGACCCAGAGGACATGGATCTCAGCTTTAAAGCTGTGTGTCTTTGAGGGCTGGTTTTCATGTAGTTAATTGGTGGCAACATCTATTGATCAGACAGCAGGCTGTAACGATTTGCCTTGTTGTACTTCCCAGATTGGCATAAACTTCATTACTTCCTTTTTCTGATTCCTCTTGCCTTTTTCTGATTACTTTTCCTCCTGAGGCAAGCACTGCACTTCAGTAATTTGATCTCTTGCCTTTCCTTTTTAGTTTAAACATATGACCCTAGGCTACAAATGTTTCATGGTTTTAATGATCAGCCTATCTTCATTAAAGGGAAAGTGCATATTCCTTCATGCCAAGCTGTTTTTCGAGGGAGCGTGAGTGGACAGTGTGTCCAGGGAACAGCTTAAGAGTCATTACAAAGGATTCTCATTATGGAATGCTATTGGTTACAACACGTTTATCCCATTGTTTTTGTTACTGGTGTTAGTAAAAANTTTATTTCATGATTTTCAGTTAAATGTAACCTTGAGTCTTTAATCTTTACTTACCCTTAGAGCTTAACTCAGTATTCATTTTTTTTTTGGCCTGATAAACATTNAGATCAATTTCATTTAAAAAAATGAATAGAAAAAAACATCCTTGTTTGTCACCTCCAAAAGAGAAAAACCCATGGTATATTTATAAAACATCATCTACTGCACAGGGTTTACAGTCATTTCGAGTTGGCCACTTAGAGATGTGGATATGCTATCAATTANTATTATGTTTTTCTTTTTTTAAATCATTCTTCTCCTTTCACTCTTACTTCTGCCCTACCCTCTTCCAGTCCTGTGGCTTGTGCCTCTGATGATGTTCTTCTGAGATACTTCCCTGTGACATCATGATGAACTTAAGCAGGAGAATGANGCAAGAGCCAGTTCTAGGGTGTTGCTAAAGCAAGATGGATGCACCTGTGGCAGCAGTGTCTGCACAGCCAGTTAGTGTACTCTGGAAACACAGGGAAACTCACTTGCTAATTAGCAAGAGATCAGAGATCAGGCCCTCTATCCTGAAAAAATTCTTGGTGGTCTAGTTTAACACGTTTTCAAAGAATATGAAACACAGTGAGGGAGGACTTTTTGAACACAGTTTAACAATTAAACACTATTACTGTTTTGTAGATTTTCATTCTGCTCAATATTTTTGGCTGTTTTTTTTACTTTTTCTGTAGGTCTATTTCTCATTTATTTTGCTTTCTTTCTTTCTTTTTTTTTTCTGGGTAATCCCTCAGATTCCTGATATTTGATGGTGATAAGTATCACAACTCTTACAATAAATGCTGCAATGAATTGATGGAATCAGTAGCTGCTATGTTGATTGAGAAAGAAGTTCTATTTTTTGATAGCCTACAAGAACTGCACGAGTAATAAGTTTTACTGTGAGATTTTTCACATGTGCATATCAAATATTCTGATTCTGTTCATCCTTCCCTTTGCCTTCTTTTATACCCTCCCCAATTATTTATTTTCACAATCTCAACCATCTTCCTTTTATTTTCATGAGACTTTCATCTTTAAAAATTACCTCTCAGGTCCCCATATGAAAGCAACANTTATCCATGTATTTCTGAGTCTGTTTTTTCCATTCTTTTTCAGTTAACATGAATCTGATAACTATCACCACTTTTCTGTGAATGACATGGTTTTGCTCTTCTTTGTGTCTGACTAAAACTGTCCAGTACATTTGTACCACATTTTCACTCACCCATTATTGGGTACTATGTCATTTTGTCATTTAGCTACTGTGAAAAGTGCTACAATTCTGGGAAGACAAGAACAAAATATTATATTCAGTTATATGCATGACAGAAAATGAAAGAGTTTGTAAGGACCAGTCCTTCATGATTTATTAGAAAACATCATTTAACCTGGGCAGAATACTTAGTTTTATAATCTCAAAACATCAGTTCATTATGTCTGAATATACACTTAAATCTCACACTTATTACACTTACAAAGTAAGTATAAACTTTATAGTAAATCTATAATTGTGATATAAAGCTAGTGAGAATCCTACCACAGACTTGAATACTGGAAACAACTTTGACGTAATAAAACAGAAAGATCTCTTTGGATTCCAAACTCTTGTTGTCAAGAAATCTTAAACCCGGTGGACCTTGAAGAATATTGTGAAAAGTAGATTTTTCTGATCAGAATTCTTATGTCTTTTCAGGTCTACAAAATTTCAGGTGAACAGTGGGAAACAGTACAGAGAATTGAAGGGGTGAGGAAAGTGAACTGCCATTACAGATGTGTTTTCTAGCCAGTGTTAGCATTTTNAATAAAAGGAATGAGCTTCTTTGGAGACTGTCATTGGTGCATCAGAGCTCGAGAGAAGGGAAGGATGTTCTGCTGCTCCACAAACCAGGAGCTACTTGGTAAAGTTCTAACAATCAAGCTTGCTAAGGCTTGGTCTACAGGGATTTTGATTTATACTAACAAGATTCGTCCAGCTGTCAAAATTAGTCACCATAGACCAGGGATTCTTAGCTTCTACACATCTTTGAATNATTCTGTATAGAAATTAATATGTAGGAGTATGGATATCACTTGCAAATGTTCTAACTTAATTGGTTTGGAATGATGTCCAAGCACTGGCTTGGGTTTTTCTTTTTCTTTTGTTCTTCATGTTTTTTAAAGCCTTTCAGATAAAAGACAGAAGACTAGCTGTTGTCATGGCAAAAGAAAAGACTAAACCTCCGGTCAATAGCAATGATTAAAACTGGAAAAAAAATATAAGACTTGTAGNCAAAGGCAACTAAATAAGAAGGCATAACAAGAAANGAGAAGTCTGATCCTTGAAGGAGTGCAAGTATGTTTGACAAGTTAGCTCGTCATGGGCAGTGTTTTCTCCTGGAGGGACACTGTGAAGAGTCTCCGAATGCAGATATCTCATGCATGAGCAGCAGTCTTTCTGGACACATGAAACAAGGATTACAGGAGAATTTTGCAAGAGAAGGTGAAATTCAGAATAATGTGTGANGCANTCACAGNGCATGCNGTGCCCAAATCTGCATTACATTCTCTTTGGATGGTTAGTTAGCTTCCAAATGGCAAGAACAGAGGGTCACACTCTACAGAACACGGGAGAAAACAACAGCTTAGAGGATGAGTCACCCTGCCAATAGCACAGCAACTGTAGATGGAGGAGATAGTTTATAGTTCCTGCCCTAACAAATTAGAGCAGGAACTTGGTAAAATTCCAAGCTTTCCTTTGAAATCTCAGAAGTACCATGGGTTAAGGCAATAGAAAAAAAGTAAAATGGCTCAACACAAATTAAATTTGAACTCCAAATTTTAGAGTGCCAAATTAATATGCTGCTATTCCTTCTTCCTATAGAGTTTACATTGGGAGGACTCCAATTCATTTACAGACTCTGTATGCTTTCCTATATATGTCAAACATGCATGAGAACCAGGGAGAAATGTTTAATCCGATCAAGTTGGATTGCTATATACTGAAATTTGCTTTATCACTTAATGCCACAAAGCATCTGTACAAAACACAAAGTCAGTAACAGTGAAGACAGNGCATAAAAAAAAAATAGATGGGTATTATACAAGAGAAAAAGCTAAAGAGGAAAGGGGTAGATGAGATAGATTCCAAAATGAAGAACATTTAAGGCCAAGGAATAGGAAAGGATATTGGCATTCTTAAATGAAAATACTTTATAATTCTAGGGGAGTGAGGAAAACAAGATCATAGTGAGGAACAGAGACAGACAACACAGTACTCCTTCCAGACTTTATGGATTGCTGCACAGTGCAGTAAGCTGATTGCAGTCCCAACAATAGTACTGTTTAAACCCTGTAGAAAAGTTAGCCCAAAGAGCTACCCTGTTCCTGCATATGTAAGCTGAAAAACAAGACACAAGCATACCATACTGCTTCCAAGTGATTTTACTTTCCGCAAGAAAAAATTCCAAAAATATGTATATGAATGTAAATAAAAACATCACTGTTCAGTTGGAAGCTCCANTTTGGCCTCATTCTCTCCCATTCCAAATCCTGCCCTTCTCAGAAAGCCCACCAAGTGTCAGCTCCTCCATCAGAGCTGTTCAAGACCTCACCTACAGGGTATTTAAACTGCCTCTTAAAGAGCAGCCACATGGTTTTTCTGGTCTCCCTGTTTCATCTCTNTGGGGCCAGAAAAGACCANCCAGGAACATTTTGCTCAATAAACCTGGTCTTTTAAATTTAATTTCGCTTG
Organism: Neotoma lepida; assembly: GCA_001675575.1. Lineage (NCBI taxonomy): Eukaryota > Metazoa > Chordata > Mammalia > Rodentia > Cricetidae > Neotoma > Neotoma lepida. The sequence goes on along the minus strand of LZPO01055690.1, from coordinate 17,388 downwards.
ATTTGGCTTACTGCATTGGCGGAGAGACTTAATATCTGGATACAGAAATCTTTCAATCATTTAGTATGTAAAATACACAACCTCTGGCTTAGCATCAAAATGATCAGTATAGAAGCTATGGAAATGCATAATCATGATGAAATTTCAAAGAATCCATTGAAATTGTCCCAGAACTGATGGNTGATGATTGAACTAAAATTGTGTTGTTTAACCTGTATNTTTGATTGTGAATATGTAGCGATCTATTTGATACATAATAATATATATGTTATATGTAATTTTATATGTTAAATATATATTTATATTTTATATACTCAAATATCATATGAGATGATAAATAGAATGATTAAATTTGGTAAAAGATTTTATATCATAAAATAAATAATTAGCAGGGGCAGTAGTGGTGGTTAAAGCCATGAAGCTCTAAGGCAGGATTTCCTGAAGCTCTGAGAACTGGAAGAAGCAGGGAAGTCTTCCCATCAAGTGTGCACAGCCTGATGATTCCTTGATTCAGAAGTTTTGGCTTCTGTAATGGTCAGAAATATACAAAATTAAGTACAGAGAATGTGATGACTGAATCTATAATGTTTCTCCAAAGTTCATGTGTTAAAGGCTTGGTCTTCAGCTGGTGGCACTATTGGGAGGATACTAACTTCTCAATCTTGGGAGGTGGAGCCGTGTTGAAAGAAGTGTCCTTTGAGAGGATACTGAGATCTCACCTCTTTCCTGCCACCTTTAATTCCCTCTTACTAAATCTACCATCTGATTCTACCACTGTGTCTTATGTTGGCAAAGACCCCAAATAGTGGGACCTATGAAATAAAATCTCTGAACCTATGTGTAAATAAATCAACCCTTCATTCAACCTGATAGGCTTAGGTAATTGTTGCTATAACTTAATACTGTTAAAATATAAAGAAGAAAAAGAAGAAGAAGAAGGAGGAGGAGGAGGAAGAGAAAAGAAGAAGAAGAAGAAGAAGAAGAAGAAGAAGAAGAAGAAGAAGAAGAAGAAGAAGAAGAAGAAGAAGAAGAAGAAGAAGAAGGGAAAGGAGGATAATGAGGATCAGGACAAGGTCAAGGATGAGGATGATGATAAAGAGGAGGATAAGGAAGAGGAGGAGAAGATGAAGAAGACTGAAATAAAGAGTATTGGGGAAACTTTAGATGTTAAGTTGTTGTAATCAAGCCTCAGCAGAAGAAGAATGAAGGAGGAATAAATATAATTTCAGGAAATACTAGCTAAAATGTTTCAGAACTTGATTAAAGGCATACATCTATTTTATTAGTTTCCTTGGGCTGTAATTAAAATTACTATAAATTCGATTTGATGGANNTCTAGAGCACANATACTTCTTACACATTTCTAAAATCAAGAAGCTCTAAATTCAGAGGTCAGCAAGACCATACTCCTTGTGGAACTTTGATGGGAGTTTCCTTCTCTACCTCTTCAAGTTCTCAGATCTCCAGGCAGGTGTCTGACTACATAGCTTTCAACTCCACCTCTGTCTTCATGTCCTGANCCTGTGTATGTCTCAAAGAATTTTCTACTTTCCCCTTGTAAANATATTTACCACTGGATTTGGGGACTGCTTGCATAATCCAGGATGATCTCATCTTGAGATCCTCATCTTAATTGCATTTGGAGGATTCTTGATCAAATAAAGCCATTGCACAGGTTCTGAAGGTTGGCATGACTTCAGTTCACTACATACATAGGTTTTGAAACCTCAATATTCCTTCTAATGCAGTGTCCTATTGTGCTGTTTGTTGCTATGGGGAAAAAAAAAACACTTATCAAAAGCAACTCGGGAGAAGAAAAGAAAAGAGTTTTACCACAGAAATTACAGTCTGGAAACAAGTAGGCTGATGGCATATCTATACCTGTCCTTCTCCTCTTCTAGAACCCTTCCCACAGTCTCATCACCATCTCTGTAGCAGAAAACCTGCTGTGAACTCCATTGCCAAAGGATCACAAAGATCTTCTCCACAAACTTCTTTCCCCCAAGTCTTCCCATTATCCCCACCTCCTACACTAACAGTCGTTCACTGGAAACACACCTGCTGAGTAGGCAAGGAAAACAGGTAAGCTAACAGAAAACTGTCGTTACTCCCTCCTCTCCTCCAAACCCAATCCCCCAGTCTCAGCTCTAGTTCTGCAATAGAACACCAGCTGCAGCCGTCCTTATTCCCAAGCCCAGATCTCCTGTGGATCTCATAGACCATTCCCTCCTAACTTCCCTCCCCTACTGGTCATTTTATCCCAGACTCCAACTCCAGCAGGGAACTCCTGCTAGCACACAGGCCAGGCAGATCTTCTTGTCTACTTTTGTTCCTCCAGATCAACCTTCCAGTCTCAAATGCAGCTATGCAACAGAACACCTGTAGCAGCTTTCCCTGCCCCCTTGTCCCNTTCTGCAGTGGATCAGTTACTCCAACTGATCTTCCCCTTCTACCCTCCCTTGCCTCACACATTGCTTTGTCCTAGGCTCCCACCAAACNCCAGCAGGCACTGCCTGCTATCNCAAGGGCCNCTTTTGCCAAAGAAACAAGTAGGCTGACATGGACCCAAACTTCTCCTTCTGCTTCTCCAGATTAAACTCCTCTAATCTCATCCCCAGCTTTGTGGCAGGACACCTGTGTTTAGCTGGGAACCTTGCTTCAGCCCCCTCCTCCCTCTACAAATCCCACCCTCAGAAAACTTGCCAACTGGCAGCTCTTCTTCTGGAGTTCCTCAAGACAGGTNATTTAAGGTCCCGGCTATAGANCTTCCACATGATTTCTCCTTTTCCCCTAAGATTAGCCGGCGATGATTTGCTCAGATTAAACCTGAGCTTTCAATTTGGCCTAGTTGGGTTTATTGAATAGGCAGAGTTACCCACTACTGGTGGATTTTTTTCAAAATACTTATCAACCTGCTGTGGTCTTTCTTTTCTCTCTAACCTCATCCCCAGAGATCACAAAATTCTTTCTCCTCTAACCTTTGTTCTGCTAACTCATTCCATTGTCCCAACCTTCATCACCAGCAGGCATACCCTATGAACACACCAGTTGAACAGGCCAGGGAAACAGGTCCACAGAAAATTTTCTACCAGGCCACACACAGTCACCACAATCTCCTAAAGTCTAGGGTAAAAACAGAAACAAAAGAACAAAACACTCTCCCAATAGAATCAAAACNGGATATCATCACCTAGACCTAAAAGCATCCCAGTCCCAGGTACTTAGATATNACCATAGAAGCACAGTAACAGCTAGGACCATATGTCTGCATTGGAGCACAGCAAACCTANCAGAGCAGACAATNACTATTGCAACACAGCTGCAGACCAATAAAAAGACCTTTAAATAGNCTGTATCAAGACAACAGAGGCCCTCAAGGAGGAAATGATTATGTTGTCCCTTAAAGATATCCAGGCAAACACAAACAAAAATACAAGGAGATGAATATATCTGTTCAAAACCCAAAGAGAGAAGTAGCATTGATGAAGAAAACCTAAACTAAGGATATTCTGTAAATGAAAAAAAAAAGTGTATGTATGTGTGGGAATTCAAACAGGATCTACAGATGTTAGAGGCTGAACCCTGCATTTCTGCTTTCACTATTGATTTTTAATATGAGGGGTTGAATAAGGTTTCCATTGTGCTTTTTTTTTCTTGTTTCATGATCTTGATATTTTTTTTAGATCTCAGGTAGAGTGATATTTATGTCTCTTGCAGAATATTTGTTTAGCTATGTAAAGATGTATTGCATTTGTTTATGTTGCAGAATATTTGTTTAGCTAAGTAAAGATGTGTTGCATTTGATTATGTTTTGGAATATTTGGTTAACTATGTAAAGATGTGTTACTGTTTTACCTTGCCTGCCTAAAGTACCTGATTGGTCTATAAAAAGCTAAACAGCCAATAGCAATGGAGGAGATACAGCCAGANCTTCTTGTCAAGGAGAGTAAGTAGGAGGAGGAATTTAGCCTTGAGGAAGAAAGAAAAAAGACAACAGGGAGAGCCAGGGGTNAGCCAGACATGGAGGAAGCAGGAAAGTAGGACATAAAGAATGAAAGAAAGGTAAAAAGCCCTGAGCCAAAACATAGATGAATAGAAACAGGTTAAATTAAGTTAAAAGAGCTAGTGGGGCAAGCCTACAAAAGACAGAACATTCATAATTAATAATAAGTCACCGTGTTTTTATTTGGGAGCTGTTTGTTGGCCCAAAGAAAATTCCAGCTATATATTCCTATTGTTCAAACTGTTTTTCAAATCAACATACCACAATGACCTTCTGGGAACAGGTCAACCTGATTTGAGAAGTAGGGCTTTCTGAAACTGGCCAACCACAATGATGTCAAGAACTTTTGACAATGAGTTTGTGCTTAATGCTAACTGTCAAAGTTCCACTTTTGTATTAGGTTTGCTTGCTTGCAAAGTTCATGCAGGACCTATATAAGATTTCCCTTGCTGCAGCTGAGGGCTGCTTCCTTCTCCTACTCCAGAAGAGAGCAAGATGCCTCGGCCACAATAAACTTTTTGCCTCAGTACACTGCTGTCTCTGAGAGTGTTCGGATCTCAGACTCTGACACTACAGCACAGAGGCAAGCCTCACCAGAACAATACAAGAGATCGAAGAAAGAATATCAGACATCAAAGATATTGTAGAAAACAATGGATCCATCAGTCAAAGAAAATGTTAAATCTGAAATTCTATTGACACAAAATGCCTGGNCCACTAAGAGTAATAGAAATAGAGGAAGGCAAAGAAACCCAGATCAGAGGTCCAGAAAATATGTTCAGCATAATCATAGAAGAAAATTTTCCTAAAATGAAAATGGGGATGGCTATAAAGGTACAAGAATTACACATACCAGCAAATTAATTAGACAGGAAAAGAAATTCCTCTTGGCATATAATCATNAAAACACTAAAAGTATTTAAAGAGTAGTAAAAGATGCAAGGGAAAAATAACAAGTAACATATTAGAATTACAGCTGAATTGTCAATGGAGACGCTAAAAGCTAGAAAGTCATGGACAGATGTGCTGCAGACTCTAAGAGACCACAGATGTCAGCCAAGACTTTCAAACAAGATTCTCACCAAAGATTTCAACTAACAATCATGAATAAAATAAGATATCCCATGATGTAAAACAAATCTAAGNAACATTTACTTATAAATACAGCCCTACAGAGGGTGCAAAAAGGAAAATTTCAANCTATGGAAGTTAACAACTATGAAAACACAGGAAATAAATAATCCCAGACCAACAAAATCAAAGGAAGGGAAACACACACATGCACAAACACATGCACACACACATACACACATACCCACATACCATCATCACCACCATAAACAAGAAAATAACAGGTGTCAACAATCATTGGTCATTGATATCTCTCAATATCAGTCACCTCAATTCCCCAACAAAAAGACACAGACTAACAGAATGTATGCAAAAACAAGGCCCATCCTTTTGCTGCAACCAAGAAAACTTCACAAAATTAAAGATAGACATTACTACAAGGTAAAGAGATTCCAAGCAAATGGACCTAAGAATCAAGCTGGTGTGCCATTCCTAAGAATCAAGCTGGTGTGCCATTTTAATATCTAACAAAATATATTTGAAGCTAAAATGAATTGGACAATAGAGAATGACACTGTATGCTCATCAATGAAAAAAAACCTACTAAGAAGACGTTTCAGTTCTTCATATCTATTCCCCAAAAACAAGGGCACCCAAATTCATTAAAGAAACAGTACTACAGCTTAGATCACACATTGACCTTCACATACAGATAGTTGGAGCCTTCAATTTCCCACTTTCATTAACAGACAGATCACCTAGACAAAAATTAAACAAATGTTAGAGCTAACTGAAGTTATAAAACAAATGGACCTACCAGATATTTACAGATCATTTTACCCAATCACCAAGAACATACCTTCTTTTCTATACCACACAGAACTTTTTCCAAAATTGACCATATACTTGGACACAAAGCAAGTCTCATCAGATAGAAGAAAATTGAAATAGCGCCCTGTATTCTACCACCATGGCTTAAATCTGGATATCAACAACAGNAGCTTACAACCTCATGGAAACTAAACAACTCCNTATTGAATGAAAAATTAGTCAAGACAGAAATAAAGAAATTAAAGACTTCCTAGAATTGAATTAAAACGAATTCGCAATATACCCAAACTTATGGAACACAATGAAAGAAGTTTTAAGAGGTAAGTCCATAGCACTATCTTAAAAAAACAAACAAACAAACAAACAAAAAACACTTAGAGGGATTGCATATGAATAACTTAATAGCATACCCGAAAGCTCTAGAACAAAAAGGAGGAAATCACACTCAAAAGGAGTAGAAGGCAAGAAACAATCAAATTCAAGGCTGAAATTAATAAAATAGAAACAAAGAGATCAATACAAAAAATTAATGAAACAAAGAGTTGGTTCTTTGAGAAAATCAGTAAGATTGAAAAAAAACTAATACAAAATAACTAAAAGGCAGAGAGAATATCCAAAATAACAAAATCAANAATGAAAATGTTAGAGTATAACAACAGATTCAGAGGAAATTGAAAGAATCATAAGACCGTACTTTAAAAGCCTATATTCCATCAAATTGGAAAATGTAAAANCAATGGACAATTTTCTTGATAGATACCACTTACCAAAGTTAAATTAAGATCAAGTAAGCAAGGCTGGCAGGTGGTGGTACATGCCCTTAATACGAACACTTGGGAGGCAGAGGCAGGCAGATCTCTGTGAGTTCAGGGTCCACCNGGTCTACAGAGCTAGTTCCAGGGCAGCTGGAAACCTGTCTTGAAACACACACACACACCCAAAAATCAAATAAACAATTTAAACATACCTAGAATTCCAACCTAGAATTCCCAGTGAAACAGAAGCAGTAATTAAAAATCCCCCAACCAAAAAACAGCTAGGGCCATATTGTTTTAGCATANAGTTCTACCATAGTTTCAAAGAAGAGTTAGTGTCAATACTCCTCAAATTTTTCCACAAAATTGAAAGAGAAGGAAAATTGCCCTATACATTCTATGAGGCCACAGTTAACCTGATACCACAAAAAGACCCAACAAAGAAAGAAAATTACAGACTAATTACCCTTATGAACATAGATGAAAATATTCAATAAAATACTTGCAAACCAAATCCCAGAACACACTAAAAAAATCTTTCACCATGATCAAGTATACTTNATCACAGGCATGCAGGGATTATTCAGTATATAAATATCAATAAATGTAACCCTCTATAATTCAAACTGAAAGAGAAAAAGCAAAACAAAACACATGATCATCTAATTAGATACAGGAAAAGCCTTTGACAAAATATAAAAACTGTTCATGAAAAAGTCCTGGAGAGATTATGGATACAAGGAACATAATAAAGGCACAGCAAGCTCATAGCCAACATCTATTTAAATCAAGAGAAACTCAAAGTATTACCACTAAAATCAGGAACAATACAAGGGTATCTACTGTCCCAATATTTATTCAATATAGTACTTGGAATCAATGAGAGCAATAAGNCAACTGAAGGAGATCAAGGGGATACAAATTAGAAAGGAAGAAGCCAAAGTACCTTTATTTGCAGATGATATGATAGTATACATGAGTGACCTTAAAAATTCCACTAGGGAATTCCTACAGATGATAAACACTTTCAGCAAAGTAGCTGGGTAGAAAATTAACTCACAAAAATCAGTAGTCTTCCTATATACAAATGTCGAATCATGGAGAAAGAAATCAGGAAAACAACACCTTTTACAATAAACTTAAATGATATAAAATATCTTAGGGTAACTCTCACCAAGCAAGAGAAAGACTTGTATGATAGAAACTTCAGGATTTTTAAAAAATTTAAGGAAGATATCAGAAGACGGAAAGATCTCCCAGGCTCATGGATCTGTAGGACTAACAGTAAAAAATGTCTATCCTACCAAATGCAATCTACAGATTCATTAGAAGCCCCATCAAAATTCCAACACAATTCTTCTCTGATACTGCAAGGACAATTCTGAACTTCAATGAAAACACAGAAAAACTCAAGACAGTTAAAGCAATCCTGAAAAATCACAGAACTGCATTCCTGATCTCAANATGCATCACAAAGTTTTAATAATAAAAATACCAGGCTATTGGAATAAAAATAGACACATTGATCACTGGAATTGAACTGAGNACACAGACATAAACCCCCACACCTATGGGCACTTGATTTTTNATAAAGAATCCAGAAANATACACTGCAAAAAAAGACACCATCTTCAACAAATGGTGCTGCTCACACTGATGTCTGTATGTATATGTATATATCCATAACTTTCACCCAGCAAAACCCTCAACTCCAAATGGATAAAAGACCTCAAGATAAAACCAGGTACACTGAACCTGAGAGAAGAGAAAGTGGAGAATAATCTTGAATTCATTGGCACACAAGACTTTCTTGACCGAGCACCATTAATACAAGCACTACGATCAACTNCCNTTAAATGGGACCTCATGAAACTGAAACACTTCTACATGTCAAAGGACACTGTCATTTGGACAAAGCAGTAGTATACAGATGGAAAAAGATTTTTATCATCTCCAAATTCCATAAAAGGCTAATATCCAAAATATATAAAGAACTAAAGAAACTTGATATAAAAAAAGTAAAAAGTTAAAAAATTGATTGTAGATCTAATCAGAGAATTCTCAACAGAGGAAATCAAGTGGCTAAGAAACACTTAAATATTCAAAATCCTTAGCAATCAGGGAAAAGTAAATCAAAATTACATTGAGATTCTATCTTATGCCTGTCAGAATAACTAAGATTGTTTATACAAGTGATAACTCATGCTGACAAGGATGTGGAGCAAGGGAATACTCATACATTTCTGGTGGGAATGTAAACTTATACAGCACTATGGAAATCAGAATTTCAGTTGCTTAGGAAGATGGTAATCCATCTACCTCAAGATCTAGCTATGCCATTCTTAGGCATATATCCAAAGGATGCTTCATCTTATTGTTGTGGAATAATCTTTTTGTACACTGTGAAGATATCACTCTGATTGGCTTAATAAAAAGCTGAACAGCCAATAGCTAGGCAGGATTTTCAGGCACAGAGGAAGCTGGGAAAAAGAAGGGTGGGGTCCCCAGACAGACAGAGGGGGAGCAGGACACGTAGGAGGACAGGTAAATGTCAAGAGTCANGTGGCAATACGTAGATGAATAAAAACAGGTTAATTTAAGTTATAAGAGCTACTGGGACAAGCCTAAGCTATCAGCTGAGCTTTCATAATTAATANTAAGTCTCTGTGTCATTACTGAGGAGCCAATGGTCCTGACAAAATATNCATCTACATCCTACTACAAGAACACTCAACCATGTTCATTGCTGCTCTAATAATAGCCAGAAGTTGAAAACAACCTAGCTATCCCTCAACTGAGGAATGGATAAAGAAAATGTGGTACATTTACATAATGGAATATTATTCAACTGCTAAAAATGGTGTCATGAAATTTGCAGGCAAATGGATGGAACTAGAAAAAAATCATTTAGAGTGAGTTAGCCCAGACCCNAAAATATAAATATGGTATGTATTCACTTATATCTTGTTATTAGCTGGTAAATAAATGATAACCAAACTAGAATCCATAGACTCAGAGAGGACAGGCATAGAGGAAGGGACTAACAGGGTCACATTGCTCTCCCTGGGAGGGGAAATAGAAAAGATTTTTTTTGGCTGGAATGGAGCCAGGGGGTGGAACACAAGCACAGGGGATCAGGTGAGGGGGGGAGGGAATGGAATTGAGGGAGGTCAAAAGAGGACAGGTAACTAGAATTGAAGGGCTTTTGAGGGACAGTATGGAAACCTTGTGTTGTGCAAAGTAACAATGAAATGATTCCTAATGATATTCTGATATACTCATAGCTTGGTGCCTTGTTCAGCCATCATCAGAAAAGTTTCCCCTTGCAGCAGATGGGAACAAATATTGAAAGCCACAGCCAGATATTAGGCAGAGAGCAACAGACCTTGGAACACACAGCTCTAAACTAGATGTCTCCATCAAATCCCTCCCCTGAGAGAGAGCTGAGGGAACCCTGTGGAAGCGAGGAAGAATGATTAGGGGAGTCAGAAGGGATGAAGGACACTAGGATAACAAGTCCCTCTAAAACAACTGATGAAGCTCATATGAACTCAGAGAAACTGAAGCATCAATCACAGGACCTACACTGCTCTNTCCCAGGTCCCTTGCATATCTACTATAGTTTTAAGTTTAGTTCTTTTGTGGGACTCCTGTGTGTGTGAAGAAGTGGGCCTCTGATTCTTGTCCTTGCTCTTGGTGCTCTTTTATTTTTCTGTTGGCTTGACTTGTCCAATTTCAATATGATGGGTTCTGTTTTATCTTATTATATTATATTTTGTTATATTTTGTTGTTATCTCTTAGAAACCTATTGTTTTCTAATGACAGACAGAAAGGAAGTGGATCCAGAAAGTGGGTGGGGAGAAATTGAGAGGGAATTATATTGAGATTATNTTGTATGAGAAATGAAACTATATTTAATAAAAGGGGGAGAAAAAGAAGCTACAGTCTGTTAACAGGGAAAACCAGTGTAAGAGCTCAAGACAGGAATAGAGGCAGGGGCCATGGAGGAACATTGCTTATTGGCTTGCTCTCCACAACTTGTTCAGCCTGCTTTCTTATAGAACCCAGGACCACTTACTCAGAGATGGCTCTATTCTCAATGGACTATACTCTTCTACACCAATCATTAAAATCAATGAAATGCCCCACAATTTTGCACACAGGCCAATCTGATTGAAGCAATTCTTCAATTGAGATTCCTTCATTTTAGGTAATTCTAGTTTGTGTCAAGGTGACCAAAACTAANCACAAAAAGAATCTAAGAATAGCTGTGCTAATGTATATCATGATCAGATTGCTTTAAATCAGAGGTAAAAAATATGTAGTCCAAATTAATACAATACATATACAGGAACAAAGACGAAAAAATTTTCTTGTCAAAATAAAATTAATTAGGGAATACTGAAATAACAAATTTGAAGGCTAGAGGGTGAACTGACCATAGTGTTATACTTCTGTAATCCCAGCACTCAGGAAGTAGAGGTATGAGGCCAGCAAGGAATACACAGGAAAACTCTAGCTAAATAAGCAAATAATCAATCCAAAAGGCTGTGGAAAAATTACTTAGTGAAAATAATTTTAAAAGTGAACNTAAAATGTCATTAAATAAATAAACAAAAGAATGAATCACTAACAGACTTTAGACTACAAAAATAGTAAAGAAAATCCTTCAAGAGCTGAAATATAAGAACCTCCACAAAGGGATGCAGAGTCCTTGATTTACCATTGCTCAATTTATAACACTATGAACTTGCATGGTGCAAGACAGATATTTAGTAAAAATGACATTTTGAACTGTGATTTATTTTTTTGGGCTAATGGTATGTTGTGTTTTGATTCTTTGTCATAATGATGGGCAGCAGAGAGCTGAATCTCTCCTGGGCCTACCATGTATGACAATCAATATTTTATTTAAAAATAGGCTTTGTGTTTGATGCTTTTCAGAGCATGTTTATGCTAGGCTGGGCTGAGCTAAACTACAGTTTCTGCAGGGTGATGTTCATAATATGNAGCAAGTTTATCAGGATATATCCACATCGGAACTTGGAAGCATCTGTACTATAAAGAGCAACCATTGTGTTAAAAACTAAAGTGTGANTTTATTTTCNCCAACTTTAATTTTTTAATAACTTTTGATTTACAGAGACGATATGAGGATGAGAGTACCCTTATGTTCCTCACCCTTTCTCCTGTGGTTGACATTTTATGTGACCACATTACTGTGTTCTATGTAGTATAATTATTGAGTTAGTTGAGTTAGTACTAACTTAGTTATTGATGAAACTCAGATTTATTCATATTTGACTGGCATTTTCCTTAATTTCCTTTTTCTTTCTCAAAGTACATTCAGGAATTGATATTCAGTTTTTCTAGTCTCTTAATACTTTTCTCAATTGAGAGTATTCTCTGAATTCCCTTTATTCAAGAACTGTGGAAACTTTGAGGGGTTGCTATTTAGTTTTCGTGTAGAATTCCTTTTATTTAATTTATCTAGGGATTTTCTCATGATTANGTTTTGGTTATAACAGTATTTGGTGAGGAAGGCCANNGACGTAAATTGCTGCACTCATCACATTCTGTGATGATATCCACACAACTCATCATGGAGAGCATCAAAATCAACAACCTAATGGAGAAAGAATTTGCTAGAACTTTTCACCACAAACTTTCACACCTCACTTCATGTACTTCAGTCTTCAAAAGTAAACTACTAANTGAAGTCCACATTTCAGAATGACATAAAACATTTTCTGTAAGTGGAAGTAACCACACAAATTTTGTGCATCTCTTCTGTGACAATATATACCATTAATATATATCTCAGCCAGGGAAAATCCAGCTTCCAGGCTGCTGACAGGGCTCAAAGACAAAGTCCACAGCATAGCAAAACTTAGACTTTTCTATCTGAGGGGTAAAACCTGATCTGATTGAAGCAATTCTTCAATTGAGATTCCTTCATTTTAGGTAATTCTAGTTT
>LZPO01055689.1:9533-19810 GCA_001675575.1 Neotoma lepida | reverse complement strand
GCCAGAGATCAATGTTGGGTATCTTCCTCAAATGCTGTCTGTTTCTTTCACTGAACCTGGAGCTTGCCAGTTTGGCTCAGGAAGTCCAGGAATTGGCCTGTATCTGCCTTCCCACCACTAGGATTACACACACACACACACACACACACACTGGCATTTTAAGTAGGCTCCAAGTACTCAGATTTAGGTCCTCATGCTTATGTGGCTAGGCCCAGTCCCCTAGGTTTTCCTTCTTACTGAGTGCTAAATAGATCTCCTGACCCCACAGACAACATGCATCCAACTGAATTTAAAATGAAGGTTTTAAGGGGAGCTTCAGTGTGGGAAGCTCTTTTAGANCCAACTGCTCTGGCATTTGTAAGGGCATCTGAGTGACCAAGGTTTATACCCTGAGCCCATATCCATGAGAAAAGGATGGGAATTTTGAGAATATAGATTATATTTCTCAAGGTAAGTCTAGTTTTTGCTTATTAGATAAAATGTGGTAAAGACACGGAACAAGATATATCAATAAATACCTAAATACATAACTGTTCAAAATAGTTAATACAGGTTTTTCATTATTCATGCCTCCTCTTTCCCATTTATTTTACACTGGAGTGTATTCCAGTGAAGATGGGAAAGGAAGAGAGACAGAAAGAGGATGTTATAGAACAAAAGGTAGAGTAAGAAAGAGAGTGCTAGAGATTGAGAAAGTGTACTAGAGGGAGGGAGTAAAGAAGGGAAAAAGAAAGCAGAGAAGAAATCGAGGGAAGGAGGCAAAGAGAAGAAAGGAGGAAAGGAGGGAGGAAAGGAAGGAGAAAGAAAAAGTTAGAAAGAAAACAGAGAGAAGCCAACTATGAGACTTCNGGTCAATTTTTAACCTATAGGAATTTTATTTTGTGTAGGATTGACTCTGCCTTCAACGTCCACTATCAAAAGTCAAAAATAACAGAGTTCAGAAAAAACCCTAATAGTCTCAAGACATCGTAAAATGGCTCTCTGGGAACTAGGAGACACTCTGGTGGCTTCATTTGTCCTTTAATCCTCTGGCATTTTTGAAAGTTATTTATGTATTCTCTGAAAATTTTTGTCAAGTTCAGCTGTGGTTCCACATGCGAAGCTTTCTGTACCTCACAATAGCCAGTTTCTTTGTTAGCATTTCCACATTCCTCAGGCTCCATTCTCTAAAATAATGAAAGATATCTACTGAGATTGTAGATAGCTGCAACAGTTATATATTTAATTGTACATGTCAGGTAGAAGTATGTCTGAGCTGAAGACAAAAACATGATAGAGATTATGTAGCTAATTATAAATAGGTATAAAGTAACACACAGCCCACTAATAGTAATTAGTTCTAACGACTCCCAAGTCAGAACTCTTTTGGGTATGATTCATCAGGAACCTGGACCATTTGGATCCAAACTAGCCAGCTCATCAAGGATCCAGTGAGTATAGATTTATGGGTGTCCTCAGAGGATGCTTTTGAATTTGGTCAATAGTATCAGCAGAGAGAGCTCAACTATGTCTTCCTTTTTGACTCATCTTCATCCTCAGGATAGTTTGATGCCCTGTCCATTTAAAGGAAGGGCTTGGGAACCTGGTTTCATTCCTAACAAAGGCTGGCAAGGTTTTACACAGATGCAAAGAAGGTTCTGGAAGGAGAACAAGGCAATGAGTAAAGCAAGAGGTTGGCTTTGTAGAAGAGCCACATGGAGAACCACTAACAAATGTTAACTCCCTAAGCTGCTAATCAGGCAGGGACTATTTCTGCTGATCTTTTGTTCACATTTTCAAAGGTCAGAAGTAGCAAATTTGTTGGGATCCTGGGATGCTTCAGCTAATAATAAAATTAGGGAGTCTCCAACAGAGCCAGGTGTGGCCAACTAGGAGGGGGGAAGGGAAGAGTTGAAGATGAACCATTGTCTTTTCTGGGACTTAGGTCAAATTTTTTATTTGGTAAGTGTAGTGGATAGCTTTTAGGCTTGGCCTTGGGACACTGCCCCTACAGTGACAAAAAAAGGTAAATGCTACACCTGCCTAAGACCTCCCCCTAGGGTGTAGCTCAGGGAGAGCCCCTTAAGACTTGAGGCTCCTACATGTTGGCCCCTTCCTTCTCCTTCTGCTTCTGGATGGCTCATGGTCTTGGATACTGGACTGGAGACCAAGCCAGAATTCTCTGCTGGATTTCCTCTTCTGTCTCCCAGTTCTTGTATCTGACCCCTCACTCACTCTGTAAGTTATCCCTGAAATAAACCTATCTTGATTGCTAGCTAATCTACGTGGGATTAGCCTTGTTNATTACAATAATAGGTAAGTAAGTATACATTATCACTTCCTCCTTCCCGGTATGATTTGGGAGTTGAGAAGTCAAGATGTGGAAAGAAATGGCATCCCTACAATAAAACACATTGAGTAAAAGTTGCAAGGTCTTTCCCAGATCCTCATAGGGCAGTGTAGCCTGTTGGTGCCTCTAGGAAATGTATGTACTAGGGAGATATGTGCTTGTCCACTCACCATCCTAAGTAAGAGAGGCTGTATAGATTTTGCACTGACCACCTAAGCAATTTGTAGGGCCAGACATTGACATTTCTTTACCATCTCTGGGTGAATATCCAGTTGATAATCATCAGCTTTGTTTGGACCATCTTCAGCTTCTTCTTCAGTAGGAATAATCCCATCGACATCTACAACTTACTACTCATTGGTACTTGGAAGTACATCATTGAAACTGAATTCACAAAGGAGAAAGAAAGGGGGAAAGAAAGAAACCTCAAATGTTTCAAATTACTTTGGGCGGGAAATTCCTGGTTTTCCATGTATTTCCAGTAAGGTCTGATTTTTTAGACAATTCCTGGAAAATAAAGGGAAAAAAGAGAATTTGGATAACTCATAAAAGCAAGTAATATGTGCATAATTGTGTGAGAAAAGTAAAACAACATTTTATACTTAAAACAGCATTAAAACAAATGACTCACCGGCTTTCTTTACAGATAACACTTGTATGTCTTGAGTAATATGTGTGTGCATTTTTCATTCAAAGATTTTTATACAGTATAAAATTCCTGTGTACATGGAAATAAAAATTTAGCTTTTCTAAAAATGTATTTTTTTAATGTTAAGTAAAATTGACTTGAAAACATATGTGAT
Organism: Neotoma lepida; assembly: GCA_001675575.1. Classification (NCBI taxonomy): domain Eukaryota; kingdom Metazoa; phylum Chordata; class Mammalia; order Rodentia; family Cricetidae; genus Neotoma; species Neotoma lepida. Next base: position 16,678 of record LZPO01055689.1, on the reverse strand, counting down.
CAATCACAACAGAAAGATTGCCTGTCACGTATCCTGTTCNGATAGCAGAGAAAATGAATTTGAGTTCCATCAGGCATGGAGTAAATTCTTTGCTTAGAAAATAAAAATCTCTCCAGACCAAGTCTCAAGAATATTGTCTTTGCAAAGCAGAAAGAGTGGGTTATGCAAGCTCTTTTATTTGTCTGAGCTTTGAGCAGGACTGTATATATATATATATATATATCAGCCATCAGTGCAGTCTAGAGGGGACTGACTGGGTTGCAGTGAGTGTACCGGCATGTGCATGCATAGTAATATGTAGTAAATATGTTTACTGCTTGTGAAATGCTAAGACTTCACTAGTCATCAGATACATGCCTGCATTGTGGAATGTAAGAGATGGCCAGGGTGGAAAGCAAAGAAAGGGACATTATTCAGCAGCAGATTCTCTAAAAACCCTCTACAGACTCAGAGCTTGTTTCAAAACCAGAATAGCATATATGCTCATTGACTTACTGTCATAACTTTGGTTTTGAGCTGCAACTTCTAAGAGCTAGAATGCTGCAAATCAAAGAGACATAGGAGGAAGAGGCTCACTTGACANCATTTAAAAAAGGGCCATGCAGTAATACATTTCCATTCCCAGCATCCATGCTCAATGCATCTGTGCTCCCTGCACCAAGGGAGAGGATTCCAAATGCAGCAAGGCCTGGGGTAGGAGTCTTGATGTGGGAAAGCAAAACAGAGTTGAGAGTCTGTGATTCTTCCATGTGGGAGGTAAAAAACAGGTGTTTGGCTAGAGGGGAATATTTTACTGTCAGGTATTTCCTCACTCTTACCATTAAAACCATAGTTTGGGGTAGAGGTGAGGATTTGACACTTTAGCAAATGGAAATTTGAGAAAATACCACTTACCCGGGCTCCAAAATCCTGTGGAGTGCAGCCATGCTGGAAGCACAGAGAGTGGAACACCTGTANGTGTTGCTCTTTCTTCCCCTCTGTATTTGTATTTTCCAGGTTGGAGTCCAAGTACCTATTGATCTTCTTGGCTCCATCTTTGGGCCCGTGAATTCCTTGCAAACATCAATGGTGCCTTGTTTACCTTCACAAGTCCCCGGAGAGTCTCACAAAGCCCTTTACACCTTGACGTGTCTTTTCTTAAGCTGTGTAGGTTTTTAAGAGGTGTTGTGGATTGAACATAATTAAGCGTTAGGAGATCTCAGTTTGGGGAGAGCCAGTCACTAGTAGGCTTTTTATCCACAGGCAAGTCATTTGGGCCTGTAGGCCTCAGCTTGTNACTAACTGGTAAATGGTAGATGCCTTACATAATCCCCGTGGTAAATTTGAACTTGTAGTATTCTACAGTAGAAAATCATTCTTTGAGAAAATGTAAAGTTTATGTATCAGTGACTTGGGACCATCCATTCAATAAATGTAACAAAAAAAACTCATCACCTATGCACAAAAATAGCTGTTAAATCAGTAAGTGATAAAGGGCTTCATCTAAACCCAGTGGACAGTATGTTATGTCTTTCTATTGTACAACTAAAGACTGATACTTTCACCTAGTGAAAATTTCTTCTGTGATGATGAATTAACAGTGGTTAGCTTCTTTCATGAAACATCTCAGCTAATGCTGGCTCACTGGTNCAGTATCTTTGTTTCAAATAGTANCAAATTAACTTTCTACAGTGTATAAGTACCTTCCACAGAAAATAAAAATATGCCCAATAAAAAATTCTTTCAATAAGAATTTACTCATCTTATCTCAAGCTCTATCTGCCCCCTTTCCCTGGGACAAGTACTTCCAANACGTATTTACTATTTGATGCTCACTTTTTGAAACAGACCTACTCTTAACATAGTTCCAAACATTTGGTTAACTTGTCTGCATTCTAACGTCGTTAATTTATCAGAGCTGAAGGCATGACATTCAGATTCAGGTGTCCTCTTACAAGAGTGATGTTTTTGTGGGATGACAAAAGACTTCAGTGAGGACAAAGTCAGTGGGAAGTTCCCTTAACTGCCTAAGAAAACTGACTGCAAAGGAAAACAATTGAAGTTAAAGCCTTAGCCTAGCATCACCTGAAGTGACTGTCTTATAAATGATCCTTTGAGACACAGATGATGAACCAGTTAAATATTTCAAATAAAAGTCATTTCGGGCCAGGCGGTGGTGGCACATGCCTTTAATCTCAGCACTTGGGAGGCAGAGGCAGGCGGATCTCTGTGAGAAAAAAAAAAAAAAAAATCATTTTGGAGACTGTTTTTGATGGAAATTTTTTTCTGAAAGGGTTGTAAAAGAAATAAAGTTTGTGTCTTAGTTACTTTTCAATTTTTGTGACAAAACACCATGATTAGGGCAAAATTTAAAAAAAATTAATTTAATTAAAAAAAACAATTTCATTGGGCTTACAATTTCAGAGGGTTACAGTCCATGATGGAAGGAACAGCTGAGAGCTCACATCTAGATTCCAAAGAAAGAACCCTGGGAAACCAGAACTTCCCCCAAGCGATGCACCTACTCTAATAAGGCTACCCCTCCTAATCCTTTCCAAACANTTCCAGCAACTGGAGACCAAACACAGGAGTTTACGGAGGCATCCTCATTCTGGCCACCTCTACTACCACAGGCACAGGCAGTTTTCCCTGGAGAGACTATGGTCATCACAAGGCTGAAGGCCACTGGGAAATGGAAAAGGTCCATTCTTTGTTTTTAATGCCTGTCCATTGTCTGGGAGTGATGACTACAAAAAACAAACAAACAAAAAAACCCAAAAACCAAAAAACAAAACATAGCTTTTGGGAAATTGGAACACAAATGCTTTCAGCTGCAGCCTCCTTCTAGATCCTGATATATTTCAGGATCCATCAAGGTTACTAGGTGTTCCTGGCATCTCCAAAATCCTCTAATTTCAGTGATGGTTAATNTTGACAAGATCTAACATCACCTGGAGAAAATCTTCTGTACATGCTTGTAAAACTCTTGCTAGATTCAGTGGATGGTGAAGAATATCTACCCTGAATGTAGGCAGCACTGTTCCATGAGGTAGGATTCTGGACTAAAAATAAAAGGGAGAATGAGATGAGCATCAATATTTGTCTACTCCTGCCTCCTGACTGCTGACACACTCTGACCAGCTGCCTCACGCTCTTGCCACCATGCCTTCCTNTCAGAATGGACTGTATCCCCTCATACTATGAGTCAAAATAAATCTATCCTCCCTGAAGGTACTTCTTGTTGGGTATTTGGTCACAGCAGNGAGAGATGCTACTAATACAATTTCTGAGTGAGAGCCAAATATCAGAACTGGGTTTCCTTGTGTACCAGAGGACTCCACAGGGTCATATCACACACAAGGGTGATGGACATCAGAGCTTGATAGTTCTTTTATTTTATTTTTAATAATTTTTAAAATTAGAGTATAATTACATCATTTCCCCTTTCCTTTTTCTCTCTGCAACTCCTCCCAATGCAACCCCCCCACCCTATCTTGTTCTCTCTCAATTTCATGCCCTCTTTAACTATCGTTTTGCCTTCTCTGGTCTTGGGCCTCGTGGTACTTTCCCTGAGAATGGATACTTCAGGCGAAATGTGTAAGTATCCCAGCTATCTTCTGAAGCAGTGAAATTAAAAAGGATGGAAATGTGTAAATTATGTGGAATATATGCAGGGACNAACATTGGACCTGCTACATATCAGCTTGATGTGAGAAAGTCACTGGGTTTTCTTTTTGCCTTCTTAGAATTGATAATTAGAGGAAACAAAGGATGGAGAAACTGAGTAGCAGGGACCATGCCACCTGCCTACTAATGATCACCAACTTTCCTCCCCTAAAACATTCTTTCATCCTAATGGGAGCTTTTGAAAATGGGCGGAGGAGGGGGAGCTGGAGATGAGTGGCTGATTTAGGAGAGACATAGCAAGTAAACAAAGGAGTGTTTGCCATTTAATTACCTTTTAAGAAGTAAGTGGGGAAAGTGTGAGCACAAAATTTCAAAGTCTGAGAGGAAAATGCAGAATTGNCTTCAACAGTTAACTCTTTCCCACCCTGACATTCTACAGCCCCAAAAGTTCCAGTGGCTGGAATAACTGACAAGTTGTGGGCACTGACCAAGTATGCACTGGAGAAAGCTGGGAGCACCGCCATTTATACACAACGCCAAGGACTTCCCAGGCCGCAGTCGGCCCTGTCGGGGTCACCGCAGCGCTGCCTGCCCAGAGACGCGCCAGGAAGCACCCGCGGCTGCCCGGCTGCTCAGCTGGTGGCCGGGAGAAGTTAGTCACCCATAGCCCGAAGTCAGCAAGTGTTGGAGCTTGAACAAACTAGATGAGAAGGTTGGAAATCAGCTACCGAGACTGGCTGGAGGGAGCCAGGGAAAAGAGAGCGGGACTTGGGAATGCATCGGCGGCTGGAAGCTCTGGCCAGTGGATGGAGTTGTCAGGTTTGCAAGGCCAGAGCGCACCAGCTCGCAAAAGGAGGCAAGAACTTCATATCCCACAGCAAGGGGAAGAAGGCAGGGAGAGACTTTTAAAACACCAAAACACCCCTTCAGAAGATGAGGTAAGCCGAGGTTAGCCAACCCCGATTGGTTGTGAAATATCACAAGGACCCGGAGTTGCTGTGGCTTTAAATGGGGCCAAGGAAATTTCCTGTTTTTCTGCCTAAATACTTTTCCCCCCTCTCTTCCTTGCTCCCTCTTTTGTTCTTCCTTCCACCTTGCCAGGTCCTGGTCCCTTCCTCCTTCCCGGTCTCTCTTTCCTCGATCGCCCTCCTCCTCTCCCTGCGCCCTCCCCTATCGGATTAGGCGCGGACCGGGAAGGGTGGGAGTGGTGGGGGAAGCTCTCCCTTTAAGAGGCAGCNTGCAGTGACGAATTGTTGAAATTGCCATTGCAGGATGGCACGCCGCTATAAATTCATTGTCCCACCTCCTCGCATCTTCACAGTGCTGGAGCCGCTCTCTGCGCCCGCAGCAGCCGACTGGGGATGACCGCGGGCGGGAGGACGCGGTAGCGGAAGGGTCCCGGACGCGCCGCCTCGCTGGCTAGCCGCAGGCCGTCTCCTGCCTTTTGATTTTAAACATTTTAGGGCTTTTTCCCCCCCATCTCTTTTCCCCTGCCTTCGGGTTCCAGCAGAGCCGAGGAAGCCCACGGAAAAAGAAAGGAAGTGGGTCGGAGCTTGGAAGCTCTGCAACCGGCGATCCCTAGGCTTCGAGGGGGCGGGAGCCAACGCGCACCAGTTGCCGGCGGGGAGCGCCGTCGCCCTCTTTAGTCTCTTTCTCATTTGTTTTGATCGGTTTGTGCAACGATCTTGTCTGCATTGGGCTTCTCTCCTTTTTCATATTTGGTAGCTCCCTACCGCCTGGCTTTTGCTTTCTGCTCCCTCTCCCCTCTCCCCTCTCCCTTTTTATTTTTCTTTCTCCGTCTCTTGGAGCACAATTCCAAACATTTTCCAAACCAACAAAGAAAAAGTTCGCACGCTGGCACCGCNGCCAGGACAGGCTGGCGGTCTGCTGCGGGTTTCCCCTCCCCTCCCCAGGACACTTGACTCAACCTTGCAAGCAAGTGTGTAGAGAGTGTGTGGGTAGGTGGGTGGGAGGGTGAGTCCCCCACCCCCGCCCCTGAAACTTCTATAGCAAATAGCAAACATCCAGCTAGACTCAATCGCGCAGCCCCTCCCGGCGGGCAGCGCACTATGCGGCTCGAGTGGGCGTCCCTGCTGCTGCTGCTGTGCGCGTCCTGCCTGTCCCTGACTGCTGACAGCCCCACCAGGGCACCTGCCCAGGATAAAACAAGGCAGCTTCGGGCTGCTGCAGCAGCCGCCCAGGCCGGCCAGCGGCAGGGGGAGGAGACCCAGGAGCTGGAGCATCCGAACCTCCTGGCCAGGCAGCGCAGGAGCAGCGGGCTGGTGCAGAATATAGACCAGCTCTACTCTGGCGGTGGCAAGGTGGGCTACCTTGTCTACGTGGGCGGCCGGAGGTTCCTGCTGGATCTGGAGAGGGATGACTCAGTGGGCACCACTGGTGGCATCCTTACTGCAGGAGGCAGGCTGAATGCATCATCTAGCCACCGCGGACACTGCTTCTACCGGGGCACCGTGGATGGCAGCCCTAGATCCCTAGCTGTCTTTGACCTCTGTGGGGGTCTTGACGGCTTCTTTGCGGTCAAGCACGCGCGCTACACTCTGAAGCCGCTCCTGCGTGGGTCCTGGGCAGAGGCAGAGGCTGGACGAGTGTACGGGGATGGGTCTTCGCGTGTCCTGCACATTTACACCCGCGAGGGCTTCAGCTTCGAAGCCCTGCCGCCACGCGCCAGCTGTGAGACTCCCGCGTCCCCATCTAGGCCTCAAGAGCGCCCCTCGGTGCACAGTAGTTCCAGGCGACATGCAGCTCTGGCNCCGCAGCTCCTAGACCAGTCAGCCTTCTCACCAGCTGGGGATGCAGGACCTCAGACGTGGTGGAGGCGGAGACGCCGTTCCATCTCTAGGGCCCGCCAGGTGGAGCTCCTTTTGGTGGCTGACTCCTCCATGGCAAGGATGTATGGCCGGGGCCTGCAACATTACCTGCTGACCCTAGCCTCCATCGCCAACCGGCTGTACAGTCATGCTAGCATCGAGAACCACATCCGCCTGGCTGTGGTGAAGGTGGTGGTGCTGGCTGACAAGGACAAGAGTCTGGAAGTGAGCAAGAATGCTGCCACGACCCTCAAGAACTTTTGCAAGTGGCAGCACCAACACAACCAGCTAGGCGATGACCATGAGGAACACTACGACGCAGCAATCCTCTTCACCCGAGAGGTAAGTGCAGCGGGTGGGTGCCCCACTCTGGGATACGGAGGCAGGTGGAAGGGAAGGTCTTGCTGGTGCCTCTGCTTCTACCACAAACCACCTGATCCTCACTATAGGTTGCTTAACTGCATATTGCAGGAAACTCAGCCTCCAGCTCCACTCANGTGTTCCATTAGCCCCTGCAGTAATTGAGAAGTGAGAAGACCTGCTTAGGAGATCAATACTCAACAATGCTAGNTGCNGTCAAGTCAGACAGAACAGTACAGTGTATGAGCATGATAAGTAGACATGTTCATTGCTTGAGGAAGGTGAACAGTTAAACAGGAAAAGGGAAAAGTAAAATTGCCTTTGAAATCGTGTTTTCTACTTTCCAGTGAC
>LZPO01055688.1:26479-41505 GCA_001675575.1 Neotoma lepida | reverse complement strand
TCGTTCTGGCTTGTTTCACTTAGCATAATGTTCTAGGTTTCACCTGAGTTACAACAGCATCAATATTTTTCCTTTAAAAAACTGAATGGAATCCATTTTATGCAGTAAACACATTTGGTTAATCCATTTATCTTTACATTGAACTTTTTGCTTGTTCTCACCTTCAGGCTTCTATGGACACAGATATGAAAATGTATGTTTGAGACCCTGCTTTTAAGTTTTGGATTTATACACACAAGTGGAAGATGTGACAGTGTTGAATCATGTGCTAATTAAAATTTTAATTTTTGAGGAACCACCACACTATTTTCTGTTTTTAGGAACAACACCATTCTATACATGCATTAATTGTATAAAGATGTTGCAATATCTTCACATTTTCTCCAATATTTTTAGGGGGAGTAGTCATCTCAAAAGTGTGATATAGTGTTTAATTTTAGTTTTGTTGCTTTGTTTTAGTCATTTTTATTAATATTCAACCACATGTTGTTTTCTATCAATGGATTCAGTGTTGAGAGAATTGAGATAAAGAGAATTTTATTGAAATTCCTAGGACATTATGTGAAGGCTGAGTTTTGAATCAGTTCTGTATTTCTGAGCTGTGTGCTTTGAGTGATAATGCCTCTTCAGAATCAGTATTCCTAGCTTGCTTTGGGCTTCCATTTTATTCCTTATACAATTTTGGAAATTATCTTCTTTTTTTCTTGACACTAGAAAATATGTACACTGATTTCAGAGCTAGGACAGTGGTGACAATGATTCTAGTTTCCAGCATTGTATGGGCCAACACATGTGNATTCTGTTCTTTCACTATTTTANACCCTGAACCAGTTTAGTGAATGCTGATATAATGTGTTAGATATGGTGTTGAGCAATCAGTGGAATAGAGAAGATTGTTGTTTTGTTTTCAATCTAGATAATGACTTGATCTATATAGTAATGCTGTGCAAAGAATTTGCTTAGTAAATCACTGAACAAACTTTTAAAGGATCTTTGAATGCCTTCATGCCTGGACAATGTAGGAGTCATTATAGAGATTAATAACACCAAGAGCCCATCTGAAGGACAAATTCTATATTCCTACATCCTAGCACACACTGGGCCACCTTTCCAACTGTACATTCTTTGACCCTTCCCTTCAAAGTCACCTTACTTTCAAGATTCCTATAATCACCTTTATGCTAGTCTTCACCCTTTGAATTATTTGATGTTCCCTCCACTGCTTGTCCCCTAAATATATGTCTTATGTTACATTTTCTCTTGAATGTCACATTGTACCCCTTGAAGTTCAGAAAGTCTGAAGTTAGTCCATATTTTTGCTTCTCTACATTCTATCTACAATTCTATTTTACTTAGGTTCAAACCTTAGTCATTTTCAACCATCTGTATTATGTCAACCAATGATTTAGTATTTAAGTTTTCCTTGCTGACATAATTTATATGGTGAAGTCCACTAATTAAGAATCACTGGGAACANACCTCGAGTCAAACAAAGCTATATTTATTTAGCTTGTAGTATCAAAGAGCACACTTGAGGTAATTGCAAAAGCATTTCAGTCAGGGGAATAGGGAGCATTTGCTTACTGGGTATGGTTTTAATTCTGTGAGGGATTAGGGATGTGTAGATTAGGTCATAGTTGGATGCTATCAAGAATNGGGGACATTCCATGATTGGTATTGTTAATAATTTTTTTACTAAAGGTGAGAGAAATTAAACAATGCTAGGTTCATAGGTAAAATAAAAACAATAAACAGCCCCAGAGGATAAAGGTGGAATTAGTCACGGGATGGAAAACAGCATTTTGTGTTCAGAGAGTGTCCTTGCTTTGGGCTGAGTCTGAGCATGATAATGAAGTGCACTGATACTTTGCCATTTGAGCTTCACAGTCTGTTTTCATTTTCTCAGTATTGATTTTACTCCCTCTATTCATTCTCCTTCTATGCACAGTTGAACTTATCTCTCATATCCAGACAAGCAGTACAGCCACTTTACCTCCTTTTGTTCTCCCATCTTGCCACTCCATAGCCCATTGCTCATTCAGTGAGTAATTTACTTTGCCACTTTTCTGCTCAAAAGATTACAATTGGTTTCCCTTGTTTGGTGAAAATGCCCATATTCTTTATTCTAAAATTCAAGGAAATCCACAATATATTTTCAATGTAGTATAATATCTACTTTCCATTTATTATGCTATTGAAGGCTTGGCATGCTCCTTCTATATAAATTCTCCAGTAGTCTAGGGACAGCAGAACACACACACACACACACACACACACACACACACACACACACACACACACACACAATGTTTTTGAGCCTTGGGACATAGCTACCAAATCTGAAGTCTGAAGTCAGGATATGGCTAACAGCAGTTTTATTTTCCTCATAATGATAATGATAATACAGAAGGGAATAGCAGGGTATACGTAATCTGATGAGGAAAATAGAAAAAGAGGAGTCTTAGTTTGGGTTTCTAAGGCTGAGATGAAACACCATGACCAAAAAGCAAGTTGGGGAGGAAAGGGTTTATCCATATTGTTGCTCATCATCGAAGGAAATCAGGACAGGACCTCAAACAGGGTAGAGCCCTGGAGGCAGGAGCTGATGTAGAGGTCATGGAGGGGTGCTGCTTACTGACTTGCTCCTCATGGCCTGCTCAGCCTGCTTTCTTATAGAACCCAGGACCACCTGCCCAGGGGTGGTCCCACCCACAATGGGCTGGGCCCTTCCCAATGAATCTCTAATGAAGAAAATGTGCTACAGCTCGATCTTATGGAGGCATTTCTTAATTGAGTTTCCTTCCTCTTAGAGGACTTTAGCTTGTATCAAATAGGCATAACACAGTCCAGCACAGGGAACTCCTTAGGGAGGGAGAGGGAGGTAATTACAATAGGAGGTGGGAAGAAGGTAAAGGGGAATACCAGGATACTATTTATCTGATAGTGGGAATGGGAAAGGGGCCTCCTTAGGGAAGGGCGAGGGTGGTAAATACAGGAGGAATTAGGTAAAATAGTAATATGGATGGCTGAAAAAGCAACAAGGTATACTACTAACTACCTAATAAAAACTATANTACATGTAATTCCATGTACAAATATACATATATAGTTTTAAAAAATAAATTTATTTATTTATTTATTTTACATCCTGACTGCAGTTTCCCCTCCCTCTTCTCCTCCCAGACCCTTCCCCTATGCCCAACTCTGTTCCCAACCTCCAATCCACTCTCCCTCCTCTGTCTCTGTCCAAGAAAGGGCAGAGTATCAACAAAACATGGCATAACAAATTGCAACAAGACTAAGCACCTCCCCATGCATTAAGACTGGGCAAGGTGACCCAGTATGAAGTGTAGGGTCCCAAAAGCCAGTAAAAGAGTCAGAGACAGCCCCTGTTCCCACTGTTAGGAGTCCCACAAGAGGACAAAGCCACACAACTGTAACACACACTCAGAGTGCCCAGGTCAGGCCCATGCAGGCTCCTTGGTTGTCAGTTCATTNTCTGTGAGACCCCATGATCCCAGGTCAGTTGATTCTGTGAGCCTTCTTGTGGTGTCCCTGACCCACTGGTTCTCACAATCCCCCCTCCTCCTCTTCTGCAGGATTCCCTGAACTCTGTCCAATGTTTGGCTGTGCGTCTGCTTCCGTTTCCATCAGTTGCTGAACGATGTCCCTCTGATGACAATTGAGTCAGGCACCAATCTGGTCACAGGCTACATGTCTGCTATGTGGTTTTAATGATCTTTTCTCATCTGGGCTGATGGTGCTTGCTCCAAGAGCCAAAGACCACCTAACAAAACCCCAATACTGCACATCAGAAGCCTTCTTTTGAGTTGTTGGCCAGGGTTTTCTAAGTGACTCCCTAAGCAGACAGCCTATTTCTGGTGCACTTAGTTACCCTCTAAAGGTGGAAGGTAAGTCCTGATTGCTGAAGACACCATGTACTCCAGAAACAAACAGATGCCCATGAGCTGAAACTGACCTGAATGCCTCCTTCTTGAGGAGTAGCTTTCATGATCCAGGAGACACCACATCAGCTTCCAAAGGAGGGTGGTAACCAACAATCCTACCCAACTATGATGCCTATGAACCACGTCAATGGTCAGCATGGTATGATAAAGCCTAAGAGTGCAGTAATGGCACACATACCTTGACAGTAACCAATAGCTCTCTAATTGGACTTAAGATCCATTTAACAAGAGGGAAACTATTGCTGATACTGGAGAAATAGCTGACCAATGAGTGCTAATGATATCATATTTATTGGAGGAGAATCTATAACTACTATTTTACTAAACCAGTAAAATCCCTAACAACAATCTATAAACATTCTTACATTTAAAAACTGCATAAATATTGCTTTAATATATAACTAAACATACTCACAGAGAAAGAGGTAAAGTTTACTTGCAATAATTTTTTTTAAAGATGTCTTTTTTCCTTGGCTAAAAATGTTAGAATAAAGGATTTTGCAAAGTTGGCAAAGTNTCAGATAATTCCTCTAAAAAATGTCTACTTTGGGCACTTCAACCTGTTTGATTTAAGCAATGACANCNCTGATATTCATTTCCCACTTCCCGTTCTCTTACTGTTTTCATTTTAATCTTAGAAATATGAGTCAATAAAAATAGTCTCCTTAGCTCTTGATGGGACAGAGACTGTAAACACAATTTCTTTCAAGGTAATTCTCTTCTCTCTACAAGTTAAGCACTATTTATGCTACCACAATAAATAAAGTGTAAACATGACGAATTATCCACAAACCTCAATTCTTATTCCCATGCTAATGAGTTTACACAACAAAATTACGNGAGACCTGTTACAAGTGTGATATATTAATGTGCTTTGATTAGTATCTTTTCTTCCAAAAAAAATTACGTACAATTTCCACTGTGGTCATGACTGTGTTTATTCCACAGTTTCTCAGTCTTTGGATATTACTGGGGCTACATAATTGTGTGTTTTGAAGGTATGGAAGTTGGTTCATTATTCTTCATTTTCAAGTGTCCCTGCACTGCCAGAGGCCCTGTGGTATCTTACTAATGCATATTTCTTGGATTCTGTTGTCCAATATTAAAAGGGCTAGCAAAGCAACCCTTCCCTGACTGCATATTNNGACTGGGAGCTCAAAGGCATTGGAACAAGAAGATCAGTATTGATAGTCATTGATAAATGCAGCTCCACTTTCTATTAGATGTTTTTGTTGGTTCAGAGAAGATGTTTTTTCAACATGATCTGCTCTATTAGGAGATAATAGTTTGTCCATTACTGGATTTTCCTATATATAGATGACAGGCATTCTCCAGGATACTCAACCTGCTCATTCGTCTCTGTGTGATGGCAGAAGCCCAGGGCATCTACAAAACATGTTATTGTCCCGAGACCTACTGTTCTCTTTCTTAATTACCTATAAAATATGTAATAGATGAATAAAAGGGTAAACATTTGACTATAAATAAAAATGTTTGTTTCTAAGATTAAATCCTTTGTGTATCATATATCCTAAAATGATTTTCAATTGTAATATACATTACAAAATATAATAATACATCATCTAATATATGTATAATAGATACATAGATACATATATGTGTATATGTATATTAGATATGCATATATACATATATTAGATGATGTATAGTTCAGCAAATAGAGTAAATAGAGAAAGCTTCCCATATTGAATGTGAACTTGTGAGAAGAGAGAAAAGAGTAAACATTGATGAAGCTTGAAAGTGTGATGGGTATTAGACTTACTGACATAGATGAAGGGCTAAGGAAATTCTAACAAAGACATTCAGTGTGCCAAGGGTCTGTAACTACGTCTAGTATCAAGAAATTCACCCATGGCTGCAGTCTGAAATTCTGTAAGAACTTTCATACTAGCTGGTTATTGAAATATAATCATGTACAAACCATAAATATATAGCTTAATTGATTGTTGCCAGGTAATCATATTCTTATAACTACCATATAAGGAAACAGAACCTTGTTACCAACCAGAAGTCTTTAGATTATTTCTAATTATGACTTTATCATAGAAATATGTCCTGATTTTGAAATTATAAATTATTTTTGCTTATTTGAAAATTATATACATAGAATATAGTGTATTCTATATCAGGTATTTTTTCTATTTCCAGTACTATATGAGGTTCTGCAAGTATCAATAACATATTGATTTTCATTGCTATTTAAAGTCATTTATGTGTGTATATGTATATAAAGAAAGAAGCTAGAGAAATGAGAGGCCTCTATCAGTTCCTAAAATTGACCCTGAGGCTCCTGGCCTTCACTCTCTTGTTGACAAACTCTTCCTTATTTTCTAAGACATTTGGTTGATTAGCTCCATCCAAATGTGTAGGCTCTTGCAATGCATACCTTCATAGGCCTATAGAAGTAGAATTGATTAACTGATGGATTTATACGACTTCCTATAACTAAAGTCTTCTAATACCACATGGAAACATGGTAGAACCACACTCAAGCTTGGAGTTGTAAACATCACTGTAGAAATTAATTCTCAATTCCAAGTGTGCACAACAAAGTACTACTAATAAAAAGCAACCCCAGTGCTCTTTAAGTAATCTGGTTCTTGTCACACATTTATATAAACCTATAAATAAGTACAATAACTAGAGATAGGTTGTAACCAATGAATAACATTACCATAGATCTATTTCCACAAGGAATAATCTCCATTCAGTGTCTGTAATTTTTGCCACTCTATGGTAATCTGGNGTATTTGGGAATAATAACTGATAATAATTAATGCCTCATCCCTTTCAGTGATCTGTTTTCTTATGAATGGCTTCAGCTGAATTAATCTAAGAATTTCTGACTGAGGTCTGTGGTGATTTGAATGAGAAATGTCCTCCTATAGGCTCCAGGATTTAAATACTTGGCCCTAGCTGGTCGTTCTGAGGAGATTTAGAAAGTGCAGCTATGCTGGAGGAAGTAGGTCACTGGGGATTGGCTTTGAGAGTAAAACACCTTCCACCACTTCTGGTTCACTCTCTGCCTTATGTCCNACTTTGAACATGTGAACTTTCAGCTTCCTGCTCTGTTGTCATGCCTGCCACTTGCTGCCGTGATTCCTCACTATGATGGAATCTTTTCCCTCTGGATCTGTACACCAACACAAACTATTCCATGAATTGTTTTTGGTCATAGTGTTTTGTTATAGTAACAGAAAAGTAACTAGTTCAGCATCCTTTAGTTTGTACTGATCTGTATAACCCCTCTGTCTTTTAGGAGTGAGGGCTTAGGACTCAGAATTTAGGACTTGAGGCCAAGCTGAGAGACATTAAATTAAAGAATCTGTGGGCTTTGTGAATAAATCACTTACCCTTCTTCACCTTCATATTATCTATAAAGCTAGGATATTATAGACTGAATCACATCCCCCTTACCCAGAATTCATGCCATACATTAAAGTGCTACTGTATCAGGAAATAAGAACTTTTGAGCAGTGATTAAGATTCATTGAGATTATTAGAGTAAGCTCTGATCTAAAATGACAGTTTCCTTATAAGACAAGATAGGACAAAGGCATTCATAAAGGGAAGACCATGGGAGGACAGTAACAATCTAAAAGGGCCAGAGAGGGGGCCTCAGAGAAGCTAATGCACCTAGTTCTTGGAAGTCTAGCCTCCACTACTGTAAGAAAACACATTTCTTTGTTTAAGTTACACTGTCTGTGTTTTCTTACAGCAGTCTTAGCAAACTTACACAGGGAGTAAAATACTATGCCTGCCTGTAAAGAGTGATTTTAAGATGAATAAAAATTCACATGTTGGTTCACTGTAAAATGCAGAATAGATGGTCAGTACTACTGCAGACACAAATCTTTATTTTTTTCTTGTTCTTTATCATATCACTTTCAGTTCCTTGAAATGAGAGCATAGCTCCCAAAGAAAAGACAATTTAGGTTGAAAGCACAAAGATCATCCTATGAGGTATCTCTGTATCTATTTATATTGTAGATATAAATAAGAAGACTTGCAGGTTCCCTTTCTTATTAAGAGCTCAAATCTTAAAACACCTAGGTGAAAATCTGCTCTTTGGTCTAACAACATGTATTTGAGTTTCATCTGTCCCTAGCCACTTCACATTCTCTTCATTCATACTGAAGAGAATAGCAAAAGAAGACAGATTAGCGTTTGCAGGAGCAATCTTCCAATAGCCTTTTTTTTTTCTCCCACTGAAGGAATATTTTACTGTTAGCCATCTTTAATAAAATCATTAATTTTATGCAATAGACTATGCAAATAGCACCCTAAGAATAGTTAGTATTTATATAGCTGAGTTCTTCTGGAAGCTATCTATGCTGTATAAATACTGTCTCATTAAAAACACATGTATATCCCCATGCATTAGGTTGGTGGCTGCTGTGATTCCCCTAATGTGCAGATGGAGAAACAGAGGGTGGGAGTCTTTTGAAAATTTAGAAACCAGGGAGGAGATACAGAAAAGCACCACCACAGATTTGGTGATAAAGCCTAACTAACTACGTTGTCTAAGTCCCTATATTGTCACAGCCTCATGGCATTCAGTGAACAGGTAGACTGTTTTGATGAATACTTAAAAGCTTAAATTATGATTAATATTGGACATGTCATTTTTCTCTAGGAAATAGGACCCCAGGTTTACCTCATGAGGTCTGAGAAGTATTTGTAAAGTCTGTTGCTGTTTTTTGTTTGTTTGCTGAGACAGCTATGGAGCTTACCAGATTATTCAGCTCATCTTTGTATATTCTTATTTCTGACTTTATCTCTTCCATAATTCTGACAGCAGTATTGGTAACAGCAAGATCGTTTACCATGACAGCAAGGTCTTACCTTACAATAGCAAAGTTCTGCCCTACATTGTCAAAGGATTCTCACTCCTGCAAATCTAGTGATTTTTTTTCTGGTCTAGTCAGCAATCTCCCTAACTCAAGAGTCTGCATATTTATTTAAATATACTAATTTTTGATATTTTATGAAATATTTACATATTACCTCAATCTTTTAATTAATTCTTTTTTTTTGTATGGTCTGTATTTCCTTTCTAGAATATTCTGTATGGCTTAGTCACATGGCTGCACAAACTAATAAGTAAGCTTGTCTAAGCTAATATAATTAATGAAACCTATACAATTGACAGCACAGAGTGGCAGTATGATTACACCACAAAACAATTAGAAATAGAGACTAAACGTGATGGAGATGCCGAAGTTAGCATTTCTTCTGTTCAGAAACTGACTGGTCAATGGTAACAACAGCTAGATAGCATGCAAAATGAACAGTCCAGAGGGGACCAAGACACTGCAGGTGATTTTGTATTTAAGATCAGGGCTGAATTGAAATTGTAACTGTAATAATATTTTATTATAATATCCATCTCTTTGTAAACTCTAGGAAGCAGCCTCTCGGCCAACTTACACCATGGCTACTACTACATATCTGCAGTTTCACAGAAGACTCCTGTTGGTGAAAGTTTTCTGATGGCAGATAATTCATCAGATATTGAAGTAGTCATATCCTTCACATGCAGCGAGGTGNAGAATAGCATAGATTTATAGTCCAATATTTTAATAACATGAAATATTGAGATATAAGTTGCTTAATTTGATTTTGTTTATCTAGAATTACATTTTTTGAATAGTTTTGAGATTTGTCTCATGGGAAATTGTATTTCTGAGGTCTGTGTTCTTTAGGATATAAAAAATTTTATTTTGCTTTTTTTTAAAGTTGAGAAGTACTAGTTACTTTGTCTTGTTATCAAAATTCAGATTGTAAATGCTTACTTTCCTTTAAAAAATTTTCAAGTCCATTTTATCAACTCAATATAGTCATGATTTTAAAAAGGAAGATTATATTGGAGGGTTTGGATGGAGAAAAGTGAAGGGAGTAATGATATAAATATATTATACTCTCAAAAACCAAAAGAATAATTTTTAAAAGGATAAAACAGGCTGCTTGCACTGCTGGGAGATGAAGGCACAGGGCAGTAGTGCCTCATGTAGCCTATAGGCACAGTGGTCATGCCTGGTGGTCAGCACTGATGACAGGGAAATGTGCAACAGTGTGGGGCTTCCACAGAAACATGTCATAACGGAATAGGGCTGGTTCTAGGCCTGCCAGCTGGCACTCAACTTGGAGCCACTGCAGCTGTGACCTGTGTTGCTTACACTTCTGGTAGATGTGAGTGTGGGGCAGCACCACTGCCTGCAGGCTATAAGCACGAAGGTCGAGCCTGGCAAGCCTTGGGATGGCAGACATAGAGGGTAGGGAGGTGTACTACCACTAGGAGCTCACACAGAACCTGCCCCAGACACCCTGCATACCTGCAACATCATCCTGACTTTGGGCAACAGTAGGGTATCTATCCAGTGTTTATGGAGCTTCAGAAACTAGAAACCTTTAACCAACTTGCTGCAATGAATACTTTCATGCAATGCTGTTTGGGTAGTGTGTGTGTGTGTGTGTGTGTGTGTGTGTGTGTGTGTGTGTGTGTGTGTGTGTATGTGTGTGTGTTATGTAATACACTGCAATTTCCAATGCTGCTATGATGAATGAATATTTGATGGAGAGGAGGGAAAGATAGTGGACAGGGGAACATGTTGTTACCAAGTAGGGCTAATAGGGTGGTGTGCAGCAGCCTGGATCTTGTACTCAGACTCAGCCCCAGAACACACTGCCCAGCCACATGATCATCCTGGTTCTGAGCAACAACAGATGTCCAAGATAAAGGATGTCTAAAGATCATTTTCTGGATTGGATCTCCTCGAAAGACCCTATGGTCTGTGCTGCCCTTGGAGGCCCCTATGGTATCCATGATCCACTGCCCCAGGCTGTGTTGAAGTCAAAGGTTCATGTGGATGTCTGTGGTTCAACAGCAGCTGGGAGCTGTGTTGATGTCCCTGACCTGAAGGCCATACAGATGTCCTGAGCTCANGTTGATGTCTGTGGTCCATGATGCTGCTAAGGGCCATGTCTGGGTCCATGATCCTACTGCGTCTGGGGTCTGTGTTGATGTCCATGGCCCGTGTTACCACCAAAGGCTAAGCAGATGTCCATGATCTATGCTGCAGCCTGAATCCATGTTGACGTCTGTGGGCTGTGCTGCTGCTAAGAGNCNTGTTGATGTGANTGGCCTGCACTGCCACCTGAAGCCATGTTGATGTCCTTGGCCTGTGCTACTGCCAAGGGTTATGATGGGGTCCATGGCTGGTGTAGTAGCAGAAGGCTGTGTTGATGTCTGTATTCTATACTGCCACCAGAGACCATCATGCTGAGTTCCATGGCATATGCTGAGGCTGGAGACCTTATGGATGTCCATTGTTCATGCTGTCACCACAAACCATGTGTAAGTCTGTAATTCCTGCTCTTGCTGACTGTAAAGGGCAAGGAAGCTACTTTTGTCATGATGTTGATAACTGCAGACTCACAGTTGAGAAAAAGGGACTTAGAAGGTTTCTGTGGCAACTTGCCTCCCTCCCCACCCCCCGACCCCCTGGCAAAGTAACAACGTAGACAGAAAGCCATCAAAGAGAACTCTTAAAAATTGTATGATAAGGATGCTGAGGTATAGTTCTCCATAACTGATGGCTTCTGGTGTGGGTGTGGGTGGGGAAGGACTCAGTTTTCTTTAAGGGGCTGGCCACCAGGAGTTTGACCATGCTCCAGGAATATATGGGCAAGGGGGTTGGAACTGAGAGGACTGGGAAGTGAGTGTGCTCAGGGTTCATGATGTGAAATTCCCAAATAATCAATAAAAATATTATGAAAGATAAAAAGGATAAAACAATGCTCATATTTTCTATCAAAAATACTGTACTGTCTTAGGAAATGAGCTGCTGAAAAGGAAGTGTTAGGGAGAGGTTGCAACAAACAGACACATTTGAAATATGAGGTGAGCTGTCACTGCACTAGGAGAGCAGTTCCATCAGTGACCAGGTTTTAAAAGGTACACGACAGAAATTGACCACTAAACAGGTCCTAGAAAAGTTTCCTGAGAAAATATGCTTAATAAATTTCAAAATTCATCCCATGTATTTTATGCTCAAAGCATCATCATAGGTATCTATTCCCAGTTTAAAATGTTTTCAAGGTCCATGAATCCTTGTTCCTGTATTCTTTGGTACATGATTAATGTTTCTGAAGATATTGCCTCCATGTCAGGTCATACCATATCTTTCTATAGTCAGTATTTATTTTCTTCACAGAAAAGAAATGGTACTTTTGCAATGTTAGGAAAATAGGGCAATGACAGGTTTTAATAAAATCCAGAAACTGGTCTCTTTATAGACCAATCCAAATGGCTGAGTAGTTGAGGCAGTTTGTTAAGGTGAGCAGGTCACGTGCCCATCCTGAGTAGTGGAGGTGCCAGCCACTCACTTGCATCCTGATACATAAATGCACCACTCAAGAGATGCAAGGTAGTCAGTTCTCCAGGGTCCGATTCTGTTCAGCAATGGTAACTGTCATGAAAGCATAGGCCTTTTTCAAACATCAGTGTTCCTAAAATCCAACAGATTGCCCTTGTATGTCTCTTACTCTACACTAAGCATTGCTGTAAAGCACTGCACACTTTCAAAGTTTACTATGAGAGTGAACTTTTTCTTTTCAGCCTTATTCACTTTACACAAAAACACAAATATGAATATACATAATGTACAATGTACATGCTCCCACAAATATATGCATATATATATGCATACTGTGGGATGTCTTTCTGTATGCTGTGAATATGTGTTACTCCCATTGGCTAATAAATAAAGCTGCATTGCAGGATGGAGCCAGGCAGGAAAATCCAAGAGAGATAGTGAAAGGAGAAGGGAGAGCAAGGGGAGACACCAAACCACCATCCAAGGAGCAACATGTAATGGGATGCAGGTAAAGCCACGGAACANGTGGCGATACATAGATTAATAGTTATGGGTTGAGTTAAATTATAGAAGCCTGAGCCCATAGGCCATATAATTTACAATTAATATTAAACCTCTGAGTGGTTATTTTATAAGTGGCTGTGGGACCGAAGGTCGGGCAGGACCAGAGAAACACAGGACCTGGGGCCTGATGGGACTGAGAAACTTGCAGCTACGTATATATGTATGTACATAGTAGCATTTGACTTTTTCTTTTTAGTCAGGATGGTATATACATATGCACTACTGGTTGCTTCTGTGAAACCCTACAGTGGCTACTCATGCAATGCTATGTATNTGCAATCATTAAATTCTTGTGTTTGTCACATGGTGATTGAATTTTAAACTATTGAATTGTGGGGATAATTGCTTACACATTTTGGTATGCTGGGTCAATCACACTGACATAATGCTGGGGGTATATTCATCTGTTTGCTTAGAAGTTCAAATCTGAATGCAGCTTGGTACAGAATGGGATTATAGTTGGCAGAGTTCCACAAAAATATTTATCTTTAAAATGACATTTTATGCTTTACTTTGTCACATCAAGATCTCCTCTCAAGGTGAAAATCCCAACAGCAACTGAGCACACAGTGATGGACTAGAAAATGAGAAGATGCATATTATAGAATTTATTCAAAGAGTGAGGGATACACTGGTTTTCTCCCATGAAATTGGGTTTATTCTTTTTAGATTTCTCTTGCACTTGTAAAAATATTCCCTTCTTCCTTTACTTACTACTTTAAACAGTAAATACCATCACTTTCAGTATAATCATTAGTAACTCCTAAATCAATTGGGGGAAAAAAAGACAAAACATTTTCCACTTTGCACATGAATAAGCCGAAAACCTAAATGGTTGGGCCAAAGCCACATGTTGTATTACTTGCAATGCTACATTCTGATTTAGAGCTTGTATCTTACTTAATAAAGAAGAGTCTATCATATCCCCTGCTCCTGTAGGAATGTGGTAAATGTGGTAATGTTGGGTGAATAGATTTTTCTGATTACTAATTACAACAGAAGTTGACCTATATGACTGGTATGGCCATGGTGCATACTGATGAAAGGGGAACCCTGAAAACCATGAGTATCTCTACTATCCATTCATCAAGCAGGCAGGTTTCTCTTAGGGATTATTTAATTTAATCCTACTTATTCTCAATGTCCTAAGATACATATTCAAATAAAGACTTAGAAGTTAGATTGTTGGCTCTTGGCAGCCTGTGTTTTCCATAGATTCATGTTTGAATGTATGATGGAAATGCTGTGAGATGATGGTAAGACAGATAAGCCTATTTATCGATAAAAAATGAGGTAAATTAGTAGTTCTTTGGTGTAAGAACTAAAGGAACTGAATAAATGGGTGTGCTGGTTAGTTTCCACTGTCAACTAATAACCTAGAATAATCTGGAAATGGGGAACCTCAATTGAATAAGTGCTTAATCAGATTGGCCTGTGGCGATGTCTCTGAGATTGCCTTGATTGATGAGTGATGTGGAAGGCCTAGTCCGTTATAGGTCACACCATCCTTAGGCAGATGTGCCTGGGCTGCACAAGAAACCTAGTTGAGCATAAGCTAGGAAGTGAGCCAGTGAGCAGCATTTTTCCATGGTTTCTGCTTTAGTTCTTGCTTTGAATTCTAACTTCACTCAATGATGGATTATTTCCTTGGATTTGTAAGCTCAAATAAACCCCCTTAACTCTGCTTTTGGTCAGAGTGTTTTTATCATAACAACAGAATGAAACTAGAAAAACACTCTTAGTTTGCTTTCTTCTGCTGTGATAAAACAGGATGACACAAGCAAACTTGGGGAGGAAAGGGTTTATTTGGCTTACACTCCCCAGTTACAATCCATTATGAAGAGAAGCTAGGGCAGGAACTCAAGGCAGGAACCNGGAGGCAGGAACTTAAGCAGAAGCTACAGAGGAACATTGATTACTGGCTTTATCATCATGGCTTGCTAGACACTTTTTTTTTAGTTTATTTATTTATTTTTAAATTAAAAAGATCTTCCACTCCTTTTACATACCAACCTCAGATCCCCCTCTCCTCCCTCCTCCCTCCCCACCAGTTTCCCCTCTCTTCCCTCCTCCTGCCCCACCAGCTCCCCCCCTC
>LZPO01055688.1:4735-25349 GCA_001675575.1 Neotoma lepida | reverse complement strand
TAACCAGACTGCAACCTACAGCTCCAGGGAGGAACCTAGGAGGGAAGCATGGATCACCCAGCGAGAGAGAAAAATGGATGTGAACTACATGNGCTGACTAGGAGTGAGGAGGAGCTAGACACTTTCTTAAAGCACCCAGATCACTTGTCAGGGGTTACATTTCCTATATTTGAGCTGAGCCTACCCACATTAACCATTAATTAGTTAAAATGTCTCACAGACTTTCCCATAGGCCATTTGAGGGAAATATTTTCTCAATTGGAGTTGCTTCTTCCCAGGTGATTCTAGCTGTGTCAAGTTGACAAAAAGCTAACGAGTACAAACAGGAAGCTTAAACTGCACACACAATAGGAGCAAAGCTGAAGCCCAAATGAGGAAGTAAGAAGTTAAAATCACTTAAAATTAAGTTAATGGAATCCCTAAATGCATTGGTTATAGTTCAAAGGAAAAGAAACAGAAGGAAGGAAAATAAGAAAATAGCTGTAATAGATTCACCAACTAGCATCTTCAGTCAATCTTTGGTTCAATATTGTGGAACCACTATAGAATTCCAACACACAGACACTTTAAGGAGCAATGAGATTTTTTTAAAGTCCTTTAAAGAAAAACATGCCACTAAGTGAACATCTTTCTTCTTAATTTTGGAGTGTTGTCATACACAGAGACATAGAATTGAGACCAACATAGGAGACAGATTATCCTGGGACCCCCAGTTTGGCTTGGGGTACACACACATCAGCTTATAATAATGCACTTGGTAAACTGGTTCCTTCACTTGTACATACTGCGGATACATACTCCTCTCTAAACAATGTACCTAGAAATTGCCAAAGCTCCTTACTTCTCCTACTTGCATTGGCTATACATACTCTGATTTCTGAATAATGATATCACTTTCTCTTTTCTTGGAATCAATCAAATTTGGACAATTTCTACTCAAGTACAATCCCATAATATTGAGATATGTAGAATAGAAGGACCAATCCAGACTTACTTGGTTTGGGGTGCATGTGTAGTATGTGTTCTAGTAACCTTTTAGGGACACCCCTTTNTTACTATTGTGTATACATAATTGTTTACATGTGATTAAAATCAAATGCATAATGGAAAGGGTATGAACACTAGAGAAATTATTGTATAACGTATCAATCAAAATAGAGAACCACCCAAATAATATCCCTTAATTGTAGTGATATTGTAGCCCCCAATATATTGTGCACCCTAATAAACTTATGTGGGATCAGAGAACAGAACAGCCACTAGATTAGATATAGAGGCCAGAAAATGGTGGCACACACTTCTTTAATCCTATCACTTGGGAGGCAGAGATCCATCCGGATCTCTGTGAGTTCAAGGCCACACTGGAAACAGCCAGGCATGGTGATACACACTTTTAATCCCAGGAAGTGATGGCGAGAAGCAAAAAGGTATATAAGGTGAGAGGACCAGGAACTGGAGGTTTTTAAGCTTTTAGGCTTTTAAGCAGTTCAGCTGAGATCAATTTGGGTGAGAACTCAGAGGCTTTCAGTCTGAGGAAACAAGATCAACTGAGGAGTTGTCGAGGTGAGGTTGGCTGTGGTTTGTTCTGTTTCTCTGGTCTTTCAGAATTTACCCCAATATCTAGCTCCAGGTTTTTATTTAATAAAACCATTTAAGATTCGTGTTACACTTAGTGACTAAATTCCTTCTCTTGGATCCCCTAAAAGGAAGTAATGAACAATAATTGAGGCACTTGGACACTCTCACTCTTGTGGTCTTTTGTCATTCTTGACAGTGTCTCCATTTATCACCGGAACTACTGCTCTGGCTTTGTTCCAAATGAAGTTACCTTGCTTCTGAAAATTTGTGTGCATCCTTATTTTCAATTCTTTGGGTAATAGGCCTGAAAACACCTGACCCATACCCCAACCACCAGTGACAGAATGAGGATCAACCACTTCATCAAACTATTGACCAGAATAGTTTTGCTTGGGAAATTAGTTTTATCCTCTTTTATCACAGGGAAGGAAGTCAGGAAATAATAAACACCACTTAATAACTCTGGAAGCAATAATATAAGGCTTTATTTTAAGAATTGTTAAGTTATGCATGCCTGTAATATGGGAGCTCTAAGAGATGAAGGCAAAAGTCTGATGCTAGCTTGGGCATCATATAGAGAGGCTGCTTTCAAAAAGAAAAACAAAAGGAAACACACACACAACATCTAACTTAAAACAACTGTTAGAATTAAACTGATTTCATTTTGCCAACAGGAATGGGGGNAATTCTGAATAATAATTATTAATTGCTTTTAAAAACAAGTCTTTTTGAAATTTTTTCATTGTTTGTGAGGCAGGGTTTCACAAACTGGTCTGGAATTTGCTATTTCACCCAGGTTGTCTCTGCTTCTTGAGTGCTGGGATTACAGGTATATGCCACCACATCTGATTCCAAATAAGCATTTTTATGATCATTTGATAATTTTAAGCCTGTGAACATATTACTTTAATACAGATATTTTTGATATATAAGGGCAAGTAATTACCTTTCCCAAACTTTTTATTTTGTGGTAGAGTGGGGAGTAGGACAGAAACAGTGAGAATGTACTGTAAGACAAAAACTCGGATGAAACAGAATTTTCTTCAAATGATTTGTCATTAGTCCCTAATCTGTTTTAAATGAATAGCAGGTGTTTAACCCATATGATTAAGAGACATTTGGCTAGTCTTCAATGCCTCCATTTTAGCTTCTTGGTGACTTATCCCTACAATAGGAGTTTAGCATGCCAAAAATAAGTGAAAAGTTCCACAATATACACAATATACACCAGAACCAAATCCTTTGTAGTTACTATTTTAGATGAATTGAAATTTTACTTTATTAATTTGTATGACTAATTAATAATCTGTATGCTCAAATACCTCAATATTATATAAAATAAGCACAACTTAGTTATGCATAGCTAAAATCCACTGGGCTTTCCTAAGAAGAAAAAATGATTACTGGTGTGTACTTCTTTCATATCTAAATCTTCTCTAAGTGGCATCCTGAATGATCTGTCAGTCAGTTTGCCTGACTTGTAAATCATAAAAATGTGAGCATTTAGTGACCATCCAGGACACAATTTATCATCATCCCCACTGTCACACCTGAACAATTATCACTGAAATGACAGACCTTTGAAAACCTAAGTCATATCCACCAACTCATTAAATCAATCTGGGCTCAGTGAAAGGTTGCATAGTTCACATGGAGACAGAATGCTGGATGCCTTTTCTCTCATTACTTCCCATGAGCCCTGGGAAGCAACATTTCTACTGGGAGTCCTTTAATTGTCTCTATACCAAGAAGCCCAGCTGTGATATGACATTCATTCTCTGCTTGGGAAAGGCCATGAAATTCAGACAAAGGGGAAAGTGAGAAAGCTGACAGCCCTACTCTGAAGTGAATGAATATTTAAAACAATGCTGTCATTGCACCTGACTGGTAAATCGTGACTTGAGAAGCTCAAATTGAATGACTTTTTCATTTATTTTGCTTCTGACTTACGAATGTCTAAACAAAGACTACTTTAGCCTCATAAGCCTATCATTTCCCCTACAACCATCTGTACCATGTTCTAGATAATGCCAAATATTAATAACTTACATTAAAATGTATTGCATGTGTATCCTTAATTCTTATTATTTTATTGCTTTTCTAAGTACATGAACTGGGGTTATAATTACTGACTTTTCTATTTCCTAATTATAGAGATTTTTATAGGTAATTTACTCATATTGTGTCCTTCTTTCCTCATCTCTAAAATGAAGGCCTAGGCTAAACCCAATGCATGTTTTATTTAATCAGCAATTCACAATCAAGTCAAAACTTACCATCTTATAATGGTCAGCTTTTTAATGTTTGGGGAACAGGTGTTTTTCCCCAATAACAAATTCATATTTTTTATTTCATTGGGAATAAAACATATCTCTTAATACCAGGAACAACTCATTTGAATGCAAGACTATGGATGGCTGTGCCATCTAGATAGGATATGTGTTCTCCAGTTTGTCTCAGCTTTGCAGCCCAGAACCACTCTGTATTCTTACATCTGGCATACTTTGCTTATTACATTGTCTCATCCTTGTGAACAAGTTCGCAATGTCTGGATCCCAACTTCTAAAATGTTTATGATTCATTACTATTTTCAAGAGAGGTCAAGAATAGTTTAGTCACAAAGCAAGATGCTTGGTAAATTCCTCAGATGTGTTTATTTTTAATTCCTAAGATGTTTGATGGTTTGGGGTGTATTGAAGAGGCTGGCACTTTCCTGGCTCTCAGCTGACATCCAGACAGATCTGAGAGACTATAGGCAGTCCTTTGTCATAGAGACTTCTCCAATATAGTTCCTCACATCATCAAGCCAGGAAAGAGAATTTCTCCCTCCAATCTATATATAGCCTTTATTCACTCAATGAAAAGAAAATATGTTTAAAAAACACAAAGTTNCATAAGAGATAGTACCTATTTCTAGGAGCTCACAGTCCAATTCGAAAGTCAAATAAAAAATTATTATATTTACTCTATAAAATGTCTTTAAAATATGTTAAAATGTTCTTTTTCACTATCTAGGAGATTATGTGTATATATTAGACTATATTTACTTAAGATAATGAACTCACGACTTCAACAACTTATTTAAAACTTTTGTAGTGTAGCTAATGGCATACATTTCCCACAAATGTTGCTAGTGTTAACTATTGTACAAAAGTAACAAGGAAAAAGTCACTGCGAGGTATTGACTGGTAATTACTTCATGTTTTTAAAAACATTTGTGTGGTGATTATATTATGTCCCCCAAAATATTGTGTACCCTAATAAAACTTATTTGGGGTCAGAGAACAGAACAGCCACTAGATTAAACATAGAGGTTAGGCAGTGGTAGCACATGCCTTTAATCCTAGCATTCCCGAGGCAGAGATCCATCCAGATCTCTGTGAGTTCAAGGCCACACTGGAAACAGCCAGGCATGGTGGCACACACCTTTAATTCCAGCACCTGAGATCTCATGTCTTTGCTTGAGAAAGACACATGCCTTTAATCCCAGAAAGTAGTGGCAGGAAGCAGAAAGGTATATAAGGTGTGGAAACCAGAAGCTAGAGGGCCTCTTAAGCTTTCAGGCTTTGAGCAGCAGTTGAGCTGAGATTCATTCGGGAGAGGACTCAGAAGCCTGCAGTCTGAGGAAACAAGATCAGCTGAGGAGTTGGCAAGGTGAGGTTGGCTGTGGCTTGTTCTGTCTCTCTGATCATTCAGAATTNACCTCAATACCTGGCCTGGTGTTTTCAATTAATAAGACCGTTTAAGATTCGCTCTACACATTTGTTTATCTTCTTTTCTTTGTAAAATGAAGACTGTTAGTGAAGAAAGTATATCACATATCTAGAATAGGTGATTTGAAAATGCTTTAACCTAATGGTTGTTAATGGAGATTGCTTATGGAAAAGATATTAAATCAGATAAAAAACAAAAAACCCNAAATAAAACAAAACAAANGAAAGCCAAGTCAGCTCTTTTCATCTTTCTTGAGGTTACCACAGCCTAGCACTTATCTTACCCTATCCTACTTCCATACCTCTCAGCAAAAAATATTCTAGCACTATAAAGAGTCACACAAATTCATACAAAACAAATTATAGCTAAATAATTTATTCACAACCTAGAAAGGATACAAACTTTTAGAACAATACGACTCTATAAAGTCTGCTTAATATGATTGATACCAAATCTCTNATTGGACACTAATGAGACCTATAATTAGTGCAGAACCAGCATGTGGTCTTTAATTATGGGGAAAAGTGTTTTCACTGCTTTGTTGTGACATTTTTAGCAGGGCAAAAAGGGAAGACTATTCATATGTTTGGTAGAATCATGCAATAAATTTTTTCTATAAACTCTCGCTGAAAAATTCTATGCATTCTAGGTGTGTGTGTGTGTTGTGTTGTGTGTGTGTGTGTGTGTGTAAATAATAGCACTTATACACACATGATATGAGTAACTAGTTCCTTTCTTGTTGAAGAGAAAGTCATAGTATATATTATTTTTGATGTCTTAGAAAGGAAAATGTGACCATGTTATTTTTATTTATGTTTTGAGGATCAGACAATCTATTTAAATTATTTGGCCAAGTCATCTTATTTTTGAAATTTTAATATAATTACAACATTTTTCCTTTCCTTTTCTCCATCCAAATCTTCATATATACCACTCTCCATTATCCTTCAAATTTATGGCNTTTTTTTCACTGTTACTGTGTGCATATATATATGTGTTTACACACACACACACACACACACACACACACACACACACCCTGCTCAGTCAATATAATTTTACTTGCATGTGTGTTTTCAGGGCTGACCATTGGCCCTGGATAACCAATTGGTGTGCTCTTCCCTGGAAGAACACCATCTCTTCTCCCACTCCCAGCATTCCTCAGTTGCCTATAACTCTTTGTGTAGGGTTGAGGCCTTGTAAGCTCTTCTTGTTTCACTTTGGCATGTTCATTGGTGTAATCCTTGTTCAGCTCAAGTTTGAGTGGTCATGTTGGTGAGACTGTATGGGTGTAGCTTCTACCATTACTAGAAGACACTCTCACAGGAAACCCCCTTATCCTCTGGCTCTTACAATCTTTCAGGCCTTTCTTCTGCAATGTTTCCCAAGCCATAGCAGTGAGAGTGTTTTGTAGGTGTATCTATTGGGATCAGGCTCCACAATTCTGCATTTTAATTGGTTGTGGTTTTCTTTAGTGGGCTCCATCTGTTGCAAAGAAAAGTTTCCTTGATGAGAAGTGAAAACTAAACTTATCTGTGGGTAGAGAGACAGATGTCTATAGATTGTTGTTAGAGACTATTCTGGTTTAGTAAATTAGAGGTTGTAGATTATCCTCCAGTAGCCATGACTTCATTAACATTGAGGTTTCTAGTACNAATCATGGTTTCTCTCTTGTTGAGGCAGGCCTTAAGTACAACTAGAGAGTTGTTGGTTATTGCCAAGATATGTGCACTACTACTGCACCCTTATAGCTATTGTGCCATGCTGGTCTTTGATGTGGTTCACAGGTGTCACAGCTNGGTGGGATTGTTTCTTCTCTTCCCTTGGAATCTTGCATGCTACCTTCTGGTACTATGAAATTTAGTTCTCAGATAAGGGATACTCAGAGTAGTTTAGCTCAGGGGCCTCTGAGCCTTGTTTTTGAAGTGCATAGTGTCTTCAGCCATAGGGATTTATCTTACACCTTTGTGAGAAAATCAAGGGCAATAATAATATATTTTTGGGAGTCTCTTGAACAGTCCTGGCCAACATCCCAAAAGAGTGCTTTTCATGTCTGATATTGGGGTTTATGTTAAGAGGTCTTTGGCTTTTAGAGGGAGTACTGTCAGCCCAAATGTGAAAGGTTTATCAAAACTATATTTGTGTATTTATACATTGAATTATTTATATTATAATTTTTTTAGGTAGTCAATAATATTATGATTCCTTGTGGACTTTTCAGTCATATATATTGTTATTTTACCCTCCTCTATCCTTCTTCTGTATTTACTTCTCTTTTCTCTAAAGATGTCCACTTTCATATTTCCCCTATCAAATCACTAAATCCTGGTATTTACCTTTACCTTCTGTATTTACCTGCCTTCCTCCCCTCCAAAGAGCCCCTCTTTCCCATTTCCCTGATCATATCTCTTCAACAACCATTCTTGCTAGCTTGTTCTTTTGTTATTGAAGATGGTATTGATTTTTCCCCCTGTATCTTGGAGTTAAAAAAGAAAAATGCTCAACTTGCTGTGTATTTTTTCCTTCATTTATTGCTGACCAGCAAGATATGTAGAGTAAAAGGTTTCTCCTCATTTATAGAGACAAGATTAGGATGTTAACATCTTGGTGAGGAACACTTGGGCCAGATAAAAAAGAGAAACATGGCTACAGATGCCTTGATTAGGACTGAGAGAAATAGCACTCTCCATTTTATAATATCAGATATTTCACAGACACNTGTACACTGAGCAGCTAAGCACTGCAAATGTACACCTTGCTTGTGCATCTGGATAAATGTAGTGTGGACCATAATGCTGGTGTCTACAGTGAACTTCCAGACACCTGGAGTTTTTCTGAGTGCCAGTGCTCCAGCTGTTTCATTAGGTAATTGATTCCTCCAGGAGAATGACTTATTTACAGCATCTAGTTTAAGATCTTCCACTAATCTTTATGGGAACTACAATTTGAGATTAACTGAGTGTCAGTTGTTACAAGAGAACTGTGGGTAATTTTCTTTGTTAGACTCCAGATAAATGTCTAAATGTGTTGAATGTAAAAGCATTGTAGGAAGTAGCACTTTCAGCTAAAGGCAGAAGCAATGGTTTGCTGTGAAGAGTTTTATGCTGAATTATCCTCATGCAAGAATGTTCAGTTCCTTTTTTGATTTATCACTCAACAAAATGCTAAATTAGATTTTAAAGTCTATTGGATAGGTGTGTAGTAAGAAATGGCAGTGATGGAAAAAACTTTTAGTACAAGCCTAGAAGAGGAAAAGTCATTTGGATCTGGGTAGGTTAATTCCCAAAGTGAAAGGGCACTTCAATCAAGTCTGTGTCATTGACTTGCTTACTGTGGTGTCATAATTTGCTTCTTACCAACATTTTATGATCAAGTGGATCAAGGGTCTAGTTGAATTGCCAATCCTCTATTATATGTCAGAACCAATGTTATTTTGCCAGGTTGGGGGAAAGAGTAAAACCTGAACATCATACAAAACTATATTTATTTATAGTGATAATAAGATACTTATTTCTTGCTGATGGAGATATTGTTCTGTATGCTGTGAATATGTGTTGCTTTGATTGATTGATAAATAAAATGTTGATTGGCCAGTAGCGAGGCAGGAAGTGTAGGCAGGATAAACAAACAAGGAGAATTCTGGGAAGAGGAAGGCTGAGTGAGGAGACGCTGTTAGCCACTGCCAGNAGCAGGAAAAATGTGAAGGTACTGGTAAGCCACGAGCCATGTGGCAAAGTACAGATTTATAGAAATGGGTTAATTTAAATGTAAAGCTAGTCAGTAATAAGCCTGAGCTAATGGCCATACAGTTCATAATTAATATAAGGCTCTGTGTGTTTACTTGGGTCTTGCGGCCCGCATGAGACATGAAGCAGGAACCTGGTTTTGGCTCCATTATAGAATCTCTTATTAAGTTTTTTTTAGGTCAAGTGGAAAGTCTTGCCACCACGTATGGGCGCCATTTGTAGGACAAAGGTTTTTCTGTGTCCCCCTGGAGCTTCAGGGCCTGGCTTGGCTTTTGTAGCCTCCTTGGCCCCTCTCAGCACTAGCTGTCTCTGTCTACTCTGGTAAGACTCCTGAAAGTTGCTTGCATCCTTCTCTTGTTTCTCAGGTGTTATTATATTCCTTCTCAGGTCTTTGATGGGATTNAANACTAACAGTNATAGTTACAATCTTCTTGTATCTTAGCTAGAACATATTAAATATTAGATTCAGGTTCTTTAGGATAGGACACCTTTTAGAATGATCTCTGTAACATGCCATTACCTATGCTCCAGACTTCTCTGGATTTTAGTATTTTAGTATGTGTCTCTTGTTTGATGTTGTTTGTGTTGGTTGTAGTTCCATCTTGTCTAGGTCATTATCGCTTATTCCTCCTGGACAATATTGTATATAGTTTTGTATTAGGTTAGAATTTTCTTAGACAAAAGGAGGAGATGTAGTGGGCAGCAGTTCCAGCTTTGACCTGGAAGCACAACCCCTACTGAGGCTTCTGGTAACTGCCATGCCTATCTAGGACCTTTCCCTGGGGTGGGCCTAGACGGGAGCCTTTAAGACAGGAGATCCGTTTGTGCCAGCCCTCTTGGTTCCTGGATCCTGGACACTGGATGAGAGACCCAGCAGAGTTCTCCAGAGAACACCGCTGGACTGCACCTCACCTTTCCTGGACCCTGTGACCAATCCCTTTCCTTGCTGTAAGTTGCCCTAAATAAACCTTCTGTTACTGCTAACTATGCGGAGNTGCCTTAATAATTTCCCCCTTTATCTGGCGCTCATGCGGGACGAACTCCAAACGCCTGGGTGGCTTCCACCCTCAGCCTCCTCTGTGGCTGCTGTGGCACATTTTTCACGCTTCTCTGTCTCCCTTCTTCCCTGTCCTTTTAAAAATTCCCTCCCCTCCTGGGGACCAAGTGCTTAACCATCGGGTTCTGCTCCTTCCCTTCCTCCCCAGCTTGTGGGTATATGCACCCGCCTGCTGGGGCTCCAGGCCTGAGGCAGGCTTAGCTCCCACGCAGGCTTAGCCCGAAGGCAAGCTTAACCCAAAGACAAGCTTAGCCCCTAGACTGGCAAAAGCACTGTGAGTGAGCCCCCTCTCCCCCAGCGTATGTCAGCTCCTGCCTAAGTTCCCGCCTGAGTTTCCACCCAAGCCCACAGCTTACCTTCTGTCTCAGAAGCTGGAAACTGCTCAGAGGCTGCCTACGCTACCCCCTAGGCAGCTCTCCGAAGGTGCTACCCCCNACGACTGCAGAGGCTCTGAGAGGGGCTCTAGGCAGCTGCTCCAGCCGTCATCCTTGCCCCCTGGAGCTCTCCNGGCCCTGAGCTCAGGCCACTCAACCCCACACGCCTGCCTCTTGGCTGAGGGAAAGACACTGAGGGGCCAAGGAGGCTACAAAAGCCAAACCAGGCCCTGAAGCTCCAGGGGGACACAGAAAAACCTTTTTCCTACACCTTGCTAATTAATGTGTTATACAATGAGTTTCTAAACTTTACACTATATTTACTGGCTGTCTTGATGAATCTCCTATTTGAAATAATTTCATAAGGTCAGAAGTTTAAATATTAATTAACTCTAATTTTATGGTGCTTAATATAACTTTATTAGTTGCTTCTGCTATTTGAGCTAAAAATGAGAATATGAATTTCTTTTATAGTAAAAAGAGATTTATTATCTATCTCTCTATCTCTATCTATCTATCTATCTATCTATCTATCTATCTATCTATCTATCTATCTATCTATCTATCTCTATAAATCCTAACTGAGAAGTGACACTAATAGCAAGCAGAGCCCTTCAGAGGCAGTTAGGTCACCAGGACAGAGCCCTTATGAATGGAACAGTGCCCTTAGGAGCTCATTGGGACTTTCTATCAGAGAAAGACATAGCCAGAATCTCTTACCTGTAAATTCAAAAACAGCATCTAAGTAGACATGGAAGTTTTGCCTCCTTACTTTGGGACTTCTAAGTCTTAAGAACTGTGAGAAGTAAGTCTGTTTTTTTATGGGCCACCCAGTTTATGGTAGGTTGTTATACTATCTCAAGTGGACTAAGACATGAGTTAGTACCAGAACCCCTGAAGTAGTTTCATGACCACAAAGCAATCATATGATTTGTTGATTAAGTTGGAATAACTTTGAAAGTAGAGGATAGTGTTTTTAAAAATTATGCTGGCANAGAAACAGGAAATATTTAGGGCAAAATTAATATATAGTCGTTTCTTCCATAAATTCAGATCTTTAGCCACTTAGGATTACATGGTTGTGATACTAAAATAGTTAAAAAGTTTTAATACTATATATTAATATATATATAAACTATAATATTGATGTTGTCTCACACTTGAGTTGTTGAGTGTAGTCCCAAACTGGCTCTTATGATTCAGTATATGAGACTAGGCATCTCAGTAGTCCCAATCTGGTACCAAAAACCTGATGGGTTCCTGGAGATCTGCTGCTTCTTATCCAACAATGAAAGCCTAGAAATGGAGATTCAGTTATTATCAAAGGAAGCAGCAGCAGCAGGATAAATCAACTTAGTAGCAAGAGGGAAGAACCCGGATATAGTTATAGTCTGATCAAAATTCAATAGTGTAAAAAAGATCAATATCCAATACTGGGGCTTATAATATTTTGTCTTCAAAAGGCTTGGTAATATCTCCCTTTTCTGGCCCTGCCACCTCACCACACATAACTTATCTAGCAGGCTCAGGCAAGCTCCATTCCATATTGCCTTCTGTAACTGGATGTCCTATTGTCTTGATGTCTTCAATATTCTGTATCTCCATTGAAATTCAGGTTGCTCCCTTACTGATGGTCTCTCCATATGACTCTTTCAATTTTGCAGTTTTCAAGACCAGTACCATGTGGGAGATTCCCACACATAATCAAGTTTGATATCTGGCTTGTGATACAGCCTTGGCTCTCCCTGGACTACAGCTGACCCCAACGAAATACTTCTCAGAAGATTTCACCTCAGTGGTGCTGGTCTCTTATCAATCATGACTAATTTCAGCTACAGATAACCAGCAAGAATTGTTCTGGTAAGGAAAGGCTTCACTTGCATGGATTCTTAATTGAAACATATCACAAAAAGGCCTAGATAGTCTTTACTTCTCTTTAAAACTTCATAAGGTCTGCTTTCATTTTAATACTCTCATCCTACAGAATAGCCCATTACGTTCTGAGAGCTCAATGACTTTTTTAGTCCAAATCTCCCAAATCCTTCCACAATCCTCTGCCCAAATAACATGGTCATGTCCATTACAGCAACAATTCCACATTATCTGGTATCAACTTATGTCCTAGTTTGATTGTTGGCTGCTATGATAAAACACTGATCAAAAGCAACTTGGGGAGCAATGAGTCTATTTTATCTTACAGGTTATAGTCCATCATCCAGGGAAGCAGGTCAGGAGCTCAAGATAGTAACTTTGAGGCAGGAACTGTAGCAGAGACCATGGAGGAATGCTGCTTTCTGGATTGCTCCAAGACTCATGTTCAGCTATCTTTCTTAAACATTTCAGGCCCACCTACAGTTGCCTGGATTCATCTACATCAACAATCAGAAAAAATTCCCACAGACAGGCCCATTGGCCAATTTGATGAAGGTAGTTTGTCAGCTGAGGTTTTCTCCTCCCAGGTATATCAATTTGACATCTGAAGCTACTATGACAAATGCTGTTTCTAAATGATAAGTTTTAGGAATATTATTTATAAAGAGACTATCTACGCCTAAACATATAGAGACAGCTATTTATTTATTGAGTCATTCATGTAGGAAATATCACTAGTTCATTGTCTATAGTTGAGGCAGTAGGCTAGATCTGGAGGTAACATGATCAAAACAGAAGGCGCAATCTCATTGCTTTTAGGCTTACTGGAGTAAAGTGTCCTTAGTGGACAATATAAAGTAGATATATTAAAGAGCAGAGATTTGACACTGTCAAAAATCCACAAAAGCATTTGTCATCAAGTGATAATTCTGTTAAGATTTAAAGGTAAAAGGGAGCTAACTGCTCATAACGAGGGTACAGATTAGCTACAGCAGTTTTCTTAGGCCTGGCTTGATGCCAGCTGCCATCCAATTCAAATATGTGCAATGAATTTGGTAGACAAGTCTTGGTAATGGTGTGGATTTTTAATTTTTTTCTTAGTATTTTCCTGGTGTGGCAGGTGAGTTTATACACTTAATTGAATTCTTTGGAGAGGAAAAGAAGTCTGGAGAGAATGAAAAAAATTTGAGGCATAAAAAGATTTTTTTAAAAGCTAAATCTGAGATGGCGGGGGCTGACAGGATTAAACAGATGCTTGATGCAATATGTGGAACAGCTTCAGGCTCAATGACTACCTGTCCAGAAACCTGGTAGCAAATGGTCTGACTTTTAAAGGTAGGTTTAAAATTTGGCTGGGTGAGCCTAGCCAGCTAGAGAGCAATAATAGTACAAGGAGGCCTTCTCCCTTTGAGTTTGCACATATATCTTCAAAGGTATTTATTTTGCATTCTTTCTCCCATTTCTCTTCACTTTCAAGAAAATAAGCTAAGCTTACTTTATACCACAAGACAAGANGGCTATCTTTTTAGTACTGTCCAAATAAGTAGCCTAGTATCACCATGTAGCTTCTGTAGAGCAGATATCCCTTCCCNTTCAGATTTCCTCCAACTAAGGGATGGTGATGACAACAATTATGTGTGCATGTCTGTATGTGCACACATGCATGTTTATGTGAGGCAGACAATTAATTTGATGTTCACCTCCACCTTCAAGCTTTTAAAAAAATCATATTAGTAAGGAAATCTAATTACATACATAATAATTTAAAAATATTTTAAATATTTTAAATAATTTAAAAAATAAAATGTTTACCTAAATTTTCATTTATCTGAGAATTAAAAGAGGAAGGGTCAGTATACTAGACTGATCATCAAGGATAAATAAATATAACTAGCAGTGGACATGATGCTACCATAGATTTAAATCTCTAAATGCCTATAAGATAATAGCTCTGTTTTGCTCAGTTGGCCAAAATGGTTAAAATAATTTTCTGCATCAAAGGCTTCTGATACTTTACAGTGCTCTATATAGGATTCAGCCCAGTGCTGAATGATACTATTGAAGAAAAAATTTATTGACGTCTATTAAATTATACCCCTGAACTAATTCCTAAGCAGAA
This sequence comes from Neotoma lepida, assembly GCA_001675575.1. Classification (NCBI taxonomy): domain Eukaryota; kingdom Metazoa; phylum Chordata; class Mammalia; order Rodentia; family Cricetidae; genus Neotoma; species Neotoma lepida. The sequence goes on along the minus strand of LZPO01055688.1, from coordinate 10,889 downwards.
AGTGTGACATGGGCCTGAAAAGACAAAGCAGGTATCTAAATGTTGTCAGCTGGCTACAAAAGTAAAGGAGAAAATAAAGTTTTCAGGCTTATTTGTGGCTCATCTGTGGCTATCATTGTTTATAATTGCAGTGAATATAGACTTCTCAATGGCTTGTATACAATGCCATGAAGTTCTGGCTTTCTTGTTCTCTTTCCACAGAGTGCTTCCCTGTATCCATCTCCTCGGTAGGATAATAAAAGTCTTCATGTTCTAATTGCTTGATGGGGATCCACATGGCTAGAGTAATAATGAGTTGGCATACAGCCTCAGTTTCTGGAAAGCTCCGTAGATTCAGGGAAGTCACAAGGTTTTCTAAAATGAATTCCTTTTTGTTTGCAATTGAGCCCTTAGGGAATGTCGACCAAAGAAGGACTTGGCTTCAGGGGTTAGTGGACAGACCCCATGATCTGGAGAAGAACCTTGTTCAAGTGAGGGCATGTCAGCCTCAGAGCCATTTACAGATGAATCATAAGGTCCTCAAGTTTTAGTGAAGTGCTGCTGAAATGTCTTGACATGAGCTGGTTGTGTAACATAAAATCACCTTTCACTGACTCTAAGCTTGCAAAGCATTCACACTAGAGATTCCATTGGAAGTTTGCCTAAATGTTTGGGGGATTATTTCTACAAATCCAGGGTACCTGGTGTGAATATTAATTCTCTCATGAAAAGTTGCACAGTGGTAAAGTTTTCTGTCAGTATCCAAAATGAATCCTCAGCAAGACAGAGGGCAAGTGGCTCTAGTCCTTGCAGAGAAGAGAAGGAATTTTGTGAACTGTTTTTCCCTCAAGTGTCATCAGTGATCTTTCTACTGATCCCTCCTGAGATGTGGCTCATTAAGTACATAGCTACAGTGTTTGCTCTGAATTCTTGTTTGCTTGTTTTATGTTTTATTTGATATTTTAATTTTTGTTATTTGTATTACTTTTAAATTAAGTGAGCTATTACTGGAAAAACACTAGGTCTGCTGAAATTAAATGTGCAAATATGTTAAAAGAACAGTGTTGGTTATAGAGTTCATATTCTGTTGTGTATTCTATAATCATGGTTTGTAACTGAAATACTAAGAACTTAGAAAGCCATCATATTGAATTTGCTGTTTTTATTTTAAACTCTAGGAGGAAAAATAACACTTAACCCTCTAAAACTTTTTAGAATTTTTATCTTGATAAATTTTTATAAAGAAGTAACATCACTTACAGACAAATATTGCAATCATATACTAATACATGTACACTTCTACTAAAGCCATGAAAAATTCTAATGTAAATTTTTACCATAATTCTGGCATAATNGGATATTAGATATACTTTTTTTAACTCTATTACTTATTTATTCTAAATGAATATCTATGTTACAATAATAGAAGCTTGGGCTAAGGACAAGGAGCTGAGCCTTGCCTCACTCTCTGATTATGACCTTCCAATATTTCTCCACATTGTGAGAAATTCTCCACCTTTCAAGAAGAATGAAAAAGAGGGCTGGCAAGAGGGCTCATTCAGTAATGGCTCTTGTATCAAAGTCTGATGACCTGGGTTCAGGTCCTGAGATCTGCATAGTGAAGAGTAGAGAACCAACTCCTGGCAATTGTCCTCTGACCTCCACACTCATACCATGGCATACAAATGCCGAGTCCCTCAATAATAAATAACTGCAATAAAATTATTTTTAAAATCATAAAGATATTTAGTGGGTCAGTAGAAGATCTTGAAGGGATGTAAAACATTTCCTCCAATATTTTCATGTTCCATGGATTTACTGAATAGATGTGTAAAAGAGTAAATGATGAGTGAATGGGTTCAGCACATGTAGAAGGCACCTGGAACAGCACACAGAGGCTGAAAAGTAGGAAATGCCCACATNTGGAAGCTATTACTTTCCAGTGTGGCAACTGGGATAATGAAGAAATAGTTTCTGAGTAGTTGTGTGGAACAGAACAGAGCAAATGTAAATGTTTAAAATGAGTTTCTTAAAACTAGAAACCTGGTGGAGGCTTTTTAGAAGGGTTATAAGTTCTGAGGGGTCAAAGAGAAAATAATCATACCATTAAGGGCTAATAGAGAATATAACTGTTTTTCTTAGGAACCAAATATTACATCTTTTCTTAGGATTAAGCATACNTATGTCTATTATTTGTTATATATTAGAGAAATAAATTAGGAAGAGATATAGCACTTTATGTGCTCATTAAGTACAACTTTTATAATTACTGGCTTATATTTTAATTATAAACAATATGGAAAACATGAACATACCAATATTGTATCCNAACTCCACCTATTATTATTGCAATATTACTTTGTTTCCTGGTCTAGATTATTATTATTATTGATCTTCTTTGTTGGAATAGAGAAAGGGAGAGNGAGAGAGCAGAAGAAAAACAAAGGATACAAAAAGCTGTACATGTTAGTGGANTAACATGATATTTTGGTACAACTACACATTGTACAACAGTCAAGTCAGATAAAAATATCTTTTAATTCAAACAATAAACATTAAACATGATTAAACATCAAAACATTTCTTTAAGCTTTTGGAATTACATAGTGAATGATTGTTAGTGATCTATAGTCCCTCTACAGTACAGAAGCACTCCAGAACTTCTTGATTCTATATAGCCATGACTTCCTCCTATTCCTGACCTCCCTTTACCCTTCACACTCTGGAAAATACTGTTCCATTCTTATCTGCAGAGATATATCCTATCTTAAATCTCACACATGGAGAGATCACATGGTTTTTCTGTGCTTGGATTACCCTTTTTAGCAATTGAAGGGTTTTAATTGTGGATATCTTCCCACTGTGTATGTATATCATGTTATCTTTATCTTTTTATTTGGTGATGGATACTTAGGCAGTTTCCATTTCTTATATATTGTGAATAATGTTTCAGTGAACATGGGAAAGTATATGTCTCCTTAACAAACTGATTTCTTTCCCTTAGGAAATTTACTCCTTACTGTGATTTTCAGATCAATATGGTTGTTGTATTTCTTATTTATTTATTAAAACCTGTATTAGAAAAGTTGAAAAATTTACAGGATGGTATGCAGAATTTCAGCAAAGAAATGGAAACTCTGAGAAGAAATAAAATGGAAATATTATAAGTGTAGAAAAATAAAGCAGAGATGAAGAAAAACAAACAAAAATGATCTTATTTGACCTTATAAAATTTATAAGTAAGGTTTAAAAAGATCCAACTGTTTTTCACATAAAATAACCTGGAAGAAATTCAAAGGAACATAGTAGGAAATATTATAACACAAACCCCTGTAATCTATTAAAAAACATGTAGGACATGTATAGAAGCAGAAAAAGATCANTGACACTATGGAAAACACCTCATTTAATACAAGCGGGTCCTGCANTGACAGAGATGATGGACCTAGTAGAGAATTATATTACAACATCTATGATAACAGTTTTAGNATGGACTGGAAGGAAGAAAAAAAGATCAAAGTAGTGATGGAATTGGAAGTAATTTAACANACAAATTGAATCTGCAAAGATAAAGATGAAAAAATATAAAAGAAAATGTTGGAACAGATTATCAGATTGGACAGTGTAGAGAAANGAACAGCAAATATGAATACAAAGCAATAGAGGCAACACAGAAAGAGTTGTACATGAGTAAAATATTAAAACACCAATAAAGCATCAACTCCTTAATANAAAATCTTGAATAGAGTTCAATATCTTTTAAATGTGAGATTCTTTTTCTTTGGTTGCCATCATATTTTGCTCCTTCTTTGCAGTCATACTAATGTTTTTAATTAGATGAGAGGGTTAAATAATTAAATAATTAATAGAGAGTTGCTAGATTTTGTTGGAATATCAAAAGTTAGTGTATGTGAAATTAGAGTTCCAGTAGGATAAGAAAAAATAGAAGGGGCAGAAAATTATAGATATAATTGAGGACTTGCTTACAGTTCACGGGGTGAGTCCATGACTGTGGTGGGAAACATGACAACAGGCAGGCTGGCCTGGTGCTGGAGCAGTAGCTGACAGCTTACGTGTCGAGACAACAATCAAGAAGCAGGGAGAGGAGGGGAAGAAAGAGAGAAAAATCATCCTCTCAGGTTGTTGTGTAAGTTCTGTGGTGGTTTGAATAAAAGTGACTCCCATAGGCTCATATATTTGAATGCTTAGTCACCAGGGAATGGTACTATTTGAAATACTAGAAAGACATATTTCAGTGATGCAATTGTCTTTGAATTACACATGATTATAATAATAAACCTTCATCCATACTTGTGTAAGTAACTCATTGGTTATCAAACTAGGCTTTTTGTTTTTTTGTCTATCATGAGTGTCCTAACTGTGATAAATAGGTATTTGTTCATGCATCCCAGGAAAGGTCATCAAAATCATACAACATAGGTAAATTCAACTGTATTACCCTTTGGAAAGAACAAGTAAAATTTATTTGTAAAATTTTAGTGGCTACTATTTCAATCTTCTCAGTAATTACAAAGTATCTTAAAGTCTAGAGTCTCCTGGATAACTTCATTTCACTTTTCATAGGATTGTATTATCTACCTTCTGGTGAGAACATGTTTCNAACATCTCCATTCTTCTTTGTCTAAAATAAAAATTTTCAAAATGGACATATATACATGATGATCTTCACAGTAGTCAAATCTTGTTCCTATTCTGGTTNTGTGGCAAGACTATAAAACTATGAGTTCTTTGAATTGCAGTGACTCCATGACACTATTTGGCCCCTTTTATAGAAGAAAGAACTCCACTGTGTAGAGCTTTGATGACTGGCATAATTTTGGAGGAGACCTTATTAAAGAACCAGACACAGGACTGCAGTCTTCCCATTACTGTTGAATTTCCTGTATATAAAATAATTTAGAGATAAAGAAGAAAACTTGGGTCCTAACTCTGCATCTATCATACTAAAACCAAATCTTATCCTATTTGTGAAATTAGGAAGTATAGCTAGATTACCTGTGAGTCCCTTCACATTTCAAACTACTGAGATAGATACATAATGAATTTTAAAAACAATATGCTAGATTTATACCTAGAGTCCCAACAAATTCCATTAGAAGAAAACAAACCATCACTCAGGTACCTTCAAATTTTTACATAGAAAGTATTTAATGAAATTGTAATTGTTTTTCTGTGTAGAGGTTTGAAAGAGAATGTCCCACATAGGCTCAAATATTTGAACATTTAGCCCTCAGTTGCTGNTGCTGTTTTGGGGAAGTGGTGCACCTTGTTGGAAGAAGTACTTCATATAGAGAGGGATTTAAAAGTTCACAGTCTTCTCCACTTTGAGTTTGCTTTCTCTGTTCCCTGTGTGTGGATAGAGTGTGGTTGTTCAGCTTCTAGCTCTGGCTNNCTGCTGCCACATCCCCTAGCCATTATGGACTTTCCCTCAGGAACCGTAAATCCAAATAAACTGTTCCTTCTTTAAGATGTCTTTGGTCATGGTATTTTATCAGAACAACAGAAAAGTAACGAATGCAGTCTGAAAAAATAGTTGTAAATTATTGAAAAATCCATAAAAGAAAACAAANGATTCTTGGTCCTATTTTTTTCATTTGAGTTTTANATTAAATTAAATCTTATTTACACTGTTGAGTATGACAGGGAATCAATTTCAGCTTAGATAACTAAACATTCAACCAAATGATTTTTCAAAGGTCTGGAAAATATCTTCCCATAATTTCTTGTCAAAAAAGAAAAACAAAGAAAGTAAGGGAAAAAATCAGGAAGAGATGTGTTTTGGCTACAGGAATTCTTAATTGTTTTAATAAAGAAAGTATAGATGTTTGTTCCCGAATTAATCCATTCTACTTGACATAAGAGAGGGGAGGGNGATTAGGGGCAGTAGAAAGAAATGGCTGAGAGCACAGACTATGGAATCAATTGGCATCCATTTAGACCATGATTCTCATATATAGGTTGGTTTAATATGGGAAAAATCCCTTATTATTCAGTTTCCTCATTACAAATGGTGGGAATTGATAGTATTTGTTTCATGATGGTTTTAAAAGTTAATAGAAAGTACTTAGAATAGAGTCATACCAGATATGTATGGTGCTGGTGTGCTGGTAAAAGTTAACAGCTAGCTCTTTAAACAGATGCTCTAATTCATGGT
>LZPO01055687.1:30465-58136 GCA_001675575.1 Neotoma lepida | reverse complement strand
AAGCCATGATTACTAAGTCTCTAGGAAAACTACTCAGCCACTAACAGGCAGCTCATCATGCTTGGTATCCTGGCCAGCATCATAACCTACACGATCAAAGCTGCTTGTCTCCTAGGTTACTGCTTAATTAGAGTTGCACAGAGGGCACCTGGCAATGCTTGTAAGGGTTCCTCTGAGGAAAGAATGACATCAAATGGACACAAATTGCTGCTGTAGGGGGTGGTGGGTTTGAGTTAGGAGTCTGGTGTGCTATGAAGTCCAGTTGTCTAATATTCCTTCCTTGTTGTCTTTTAAAGTATGAGTTGAGGAAACAGTGGCTTGGTCCGTTTAGCTTTAGCCCATGTTGGTGTGAATCTGGTGAAATCATGGATTTCTACAGTTTTCAGGGTATCCTGGAACTTGTAATAAATATCTTAAGCAGCACATTTTCATAAACTGAAGTTGCTGTAAGTAGAACTCACCTAAAATTGCTCGTCAAATGTTTAGTTTGCACCATTTACTTCACTGACACGTGATTTATTAATTTTGTTCTAGAGGATTGAGTTCAAGCTGTACAAATCATGAAAAAAGATTAGTTTAATAATCACAGTGCCTCCTGGGACACTACTTCAAGAAAAGAAAATTCAAAATTGTCTCAATGTAAAAATAATATGACAGTTGTATCAATATTTGCAAGTTGAAATGATATTCAATACCCTATGGAGGCAGTGCATACATCTTATTCCAGCTTAATTTATGCAAACTCTAAAACTTCCCCTTTTAATTTCCTATTAATGCTTATTAATATTTTCCCCATGAAAATGTTTAAAAAAATAAATCTAAGCTCTTCCTAATCTGCCTTCAGCCATTGAAAACACTAGACCTCTTATAACTGTTTTGATGACTTAAATTCTGCCAAAAAATAATATATTTCCAGGGCCCCAAGCCATTTACAGCAATATTATTTTGTTATTTTTCACAATTAAAAAAAGATAATTATGTGGCAATGTGGCAATACCGTAGTTTTAATATTCAAAATTAAATCCCATTGTGTTCACTGGCTTATTTTGCCTGTCTCCTTAACCCTTAGAAAACTCTAATTTTTATATTCTCATATGTGTAATTTAGAAAAAGGACTAGACAATAAATACCCTGATTAGAAGCTAAGTACTCACAAGCATGAGTTAAAAATGGCCAAGGAACCTTAATGTTTCTATGATTTATATTTTTATTATATAGCTATTGGTGTGGGTGGTATAGATACTATCATGTGTTGGAGGCGATTCCAGCTATGACTTCATATATTTAATGACATCTCTTGTAACATTTATTGCAAATGCCGGAATCTCATATGTGCTAGATAAAGACAAGAGAGAAATAACAAGCAGAATTGAGCAAGCCAAAATCCTTCCTTCACACTAAATTCTGGTTCACTAGTGATATTTTGTCAGAAAGGTTTCAACTAGTTTCCTTGTCAAAAATGAGGAACACTGATCTACATGTAGGGCTTGGATAGAGGTTATCAAAGTCAAATTTTAGAGAACTGGTGGGCAGAATTCAATGTATCAAACCCAGAGATGCCAAAGCAGAGAGCCAGGCATCTAGCCTTTACAAGTGACCAAGTATTAAGCTGAGCAAGGAGGGTTCAAGGTAAGTTCAGAAAAAGTGTCAACAGTTGTACTTACTTCCTAGTGTAAAAATATTTATGACAAAGGATATAATTTGTTCTTCTTTTTGGTCTTACGTTAGTCTCTGTTCACTTGTGTGACTGTAGTACTGAATTTGTTTATTAGCTAACATGTGGGAATGAACAAAATTTGATTAAAATTCAAATTATATTTCTCTCATGTTGTCTGTACTAGCTTTCTAGATATCTAATAAGGAATTGTGCCTAACCAAACATATACGTTTTGGCTTGATGTAAGTAAGAGTGGGAAGCCAAATTTATAGTCCTAATAAAGTTGTCTAGGCTAGATACTTTCATTCCAGAGTACAATCGCATTGGGTAACCTGCCCCAGGCAATCGTTGAGTCATTTACACACTCTCTGGGAGGGGTTTGCTTACATCCTATAATCATATCATTAATAGTCACTGCTAAATATAAAAACAAAGAAGAATATTACTGGTTATTTTGCAATCACAGCCCAACATCACGGACATGCTCGTGATTGAATGCTGAAGTAACCAGGACACCCAATCACAACGTCAACCAACAGGTACCTGCAAAACATGAATGTGTAATATGTCTCCTTGACCTACAAAGTGTGGGAAGCAGTACCATGTGAAGAAACAAGTATGGGACTATAACATTAACATGTAGTTTTGCAATGTGGGAAATAAGAGAAAGAAGTTTTGGACATGCTGACAATATTCAGGGAACTTGTGTTCACAGGAGGTACATGAACAATATATATATATATGCTGATTGATTCTGCACATCAATTAGCTGGCTGTGCCCCCATGGACAAATCATCTCACTCCTGTGAGCCTTAATTTTGTTTGGAAAATGAGAGTATTAGATGTTTCATGGCGCCTCCCTTCCAGTATAAGATTATGTAATAATAACCATGTGTGTTTATGCATATATACACATATAAATTATACGCTTTTACTAAGAGCAACAATAATAAAACTATGTACTCATGATGCTATAACTTGATACTGAGTTCACTTTATTATTTTCTAATAATAAAGGAATTTTTCTGCTTTCTGTCAATGTAACTACAGGAAAGTTGATGCTATGTTAGTTTCTTTATGTATAAGATCTAAGTAATAATGCCCCAGCATTGTTTATGGCATGTTATGAGCATTAATAGGTAATGTATAGCTCAGTGCATGGTACCCGGAAAATACTCAGTAGTATTTTTCTACTCTTTTCTTACCCTGTGACTAGTGGACAAAGCATGAATGGTCTTGTGAGTATCTACTTCAGAGGGAAACCTGTTTTGAATTATTGCAATTTTGGTAAATTACAGTGATAGAAGAAGCACTTGAATTTTGGCAATATATTTTTTTCAGTAAAGAGAAGGGATCCCGAAATAGTGTAATTTTTCTTCAAAAGATAAACTAAAATTATGTCTCATATTTACTTATGGGATAAATTTTTTTTTTAATTTACTCCGGAATTTTAAAATGTGAGCCCAGAATTTCTTCTGGCCCTTTGTCATATTCTGGCTGTTTCTTAAGAGAAAAAAGGGGTTCCATAGCTTCACTAGTCAGGGGTCTATATGGCAGATACATCATAATTACTCACCCAGACATTTTATAGGTCCCCCAATGGAGTATAAAATGTTGAGACTACTTGAGAGGAGAGTTTGGCAGTTTCTTCAGAAGCTTAGCATCTATTTAACACGAGCATGTGAGAAGTCAGAAGCAGCCTCTGAGGAAGAGGATGCTTCAGTGTGNGAGTAGCTCAAACAGCTGAGACAGACAGCATCATTGTGATCCGGCCTGGACCCGACGTCCGAGTAGGAAATGAGAAGTCTCTCATCCCATCTCAAGTGCAGAGCAAGGAGGGGATAGCTTGGGAGAGAAGGTGGTGCTCAGTAGAAGCTAATAGAATGGGAGCATCTGAATTGTCCAGGTCAGAGCAAAAGGAGATAGAATTTATATTCTAGAACACATCCCCATGTTTCTTACGATGACCTTGCTTTAATCATATCAGAACACATCTGTTTTAGTTTCCATTGGCTGAGCAATAAATATGATTAGCAACACTGCCAAAGGTTTTACATCAATGAGATCATTGTCATCATAATAATCGTATGAGATATGGGTAATTATCACCCCTACTCTTCAGATTATAGACGAGGAAAGCAAGGCTCTGTATGGTACATACTGGTCAATGGGAAGAAGCTGAGAGTCTCATACTGGTCTGACCACCTCTTCCAGCTCAAGCAAATTATCACTGGTCTGAACCAGCCCTCTTTCATGAATTGAGGGCTGCCAGGTGTGGTGGCATANGCCTTTCATACCAGCACTCAGGAGACGGAGGCAGGTGATCTTTGTGAACTCAAGGCCAGACTGGCTTATGTAGTGAGTTACAGGCTAGCCAGGGCTACATAGTGAGACTTTGTTCAAAACCAAACCAAACCAAACCAAACAAAACAAAACAGAAAACCCCGAGGAGCTGACTTTCACAGAAAGGTAATATCAAAATGAAAAAAGCAAGCTACAAAAATTGCCAAGATGGGAACAGCCAAGGACGCACATCCCTCCATTGCCTACCTGCTAGAGAGTGACATAAATAAATGCAGTTTTAGAAACCATTTCAACCATCATTGTTCAGGAAAAACTGTGTTTAAAACTACTCCTGGAGGGACTCATGGATCGCCCAGTGAAGGAGAAATAGATGAGATCTACGAGAGCAAACTGGGGGCAAGAGGGGGGAATGCAGGGCAAGGGATGGGGGACGAGAACATAGGGGAATGGGAGATTTGAACTGGAACAGGGACAGAGTGAGAGGGCAAGGAAAGAGATACCATGATAAATGAAGACGTCATGGGAATAAGGAGAAACAGAATGCTAGGGAAGTTCCAGGGAATCTGCAAAGATGACCCCACCTTAGACTACCGACAATAGTCGAGAGGGTGACTGAACTGGCCTACTCCGGTGATCACATGGATGAATACCCTAACTGTCATCATAGAGCCCTCAGCCAGAGACTGATGGAGACTGATGGAAGCAGATGCAGAGATCCACAGCCAGGCCCCAGGCCGAGCTCCAGAAGCCCAGTTGATGAGATAGAGGAGGGATTCTAGGAGCAAGGGACATCGAGATCATGATGGGAAAATGTACAGAGACCACCAGCCAAACTAGTGGAAACTCATGAACTGTGGACCGATAGCTGTGGAGCCCCTATGGTACTGGACTAGAACCTCTGGATACGCGAGATAGTTGTTTAGCTTGAACTCTTTAGGGGGCCCCCAGGCAATGGGATAGGGACCCATCCCTGGTACATGAGCCAACTTTCTGGAGCCCAGTGACTACGGTGGGACACCTGGTGCAGCCTTGGTGTAGGGAGGAAGGTCTTGGTCCTGCCTCAACTGAATGTACCAGGCTCTGCTGTCTCTCTATGAGAGACCTTGCCTTGGAGAAGGTGGGAATGGGGGAGGGTTGGGGGGAAGGCTGGGGGGTGGGAGGAGGGAGGAGAGGGAAATCTGTGGTTGGTATGTAAAATGAATAGAAAATCTTTTAATAAAAAAAATTTAAAAAAAAACTTTTCCTGAGATACTAACAGCACACCATTAATATTAATGCTGGAGTGAAGCTTAGGAATGTTTATAACCCTATGGGGGGAGGTTTCCATAACTACAAGGTGAAGCTCCTAAAGCAGTAGGCAAAACAGCAAATGAGTAAGAGAAAAAACTAGAGGAGAAGCGGGGAAGTCAAGGTCACAGGCTTTAACCGACACTTTCCTGCATTGCTAATGGAGTTTAAAATGTTGAAACTACAAGGGAAAAGAGTTTGGCAGTTTCTTAAGAAGCTAAACATCTGCTTAACATGAACAGTGTGTATTTATCAGGGAGAAATCAAAACATAGATCCATAAAAAGACGTATACTTTTTTGTTCACACAATCAGAAACAAGAGGTGAAGGGATAAATCATTTGTGGTCTATTCATATAGTGGCTGCTTTTCAACAGTAAAATGGAATGACCACTAATAACGTGCAAGAACATGGGTGCAAGTCAGAAATATGCAGAAACAGAGACTCCAGACACAAGAAAACACACAGCTTAAGTCTTGCCTGTACAATTGATGACAAAACTAATGGATGGCTCTGCTTGGTATGAACATTTCACATTCACACACTCATGCTATCACGCATGTAGTCATGGTAACGAAATCACACCAGCAGTTTCCTGGTGAAGAATAGTATTGGGACAGGGGCCTGACTGTAAAGAGGCATAGGAACTCTAGGGAGGTAGGAATATTCTATATACTAGTTGGGATGATGGCTACACAAGTGTGTACATGTATCAGAAGCCTTTCACCAATATAATATGTTTAAAATATTTCATTACATTTAATCCCAGTACTGTTGTTGGTTTGAAGAAACATTGTGCCTTAGAAGAAAGTGCATTAAAAACCAACAATGAAACTCCTTTCTTCTCTGTTTGCTTTCTCAAAATATTTAGCGTAGCCAGCTCTTGTTTCAGAGAGGCAGTTTATTTCCTGTGGTTTCTCCTCAGTTGCAAGATAGATTTTTGTTTACAAAAATCAAGCAAAGGAGTTGGAGAGATGGCTCAGCAGTTAAAAAGCACTTGTACTTGAGAAGGACCTGGGTTCAATTCTCAGTAACACATGATGGCTCACAACTGTCCTTTACTCCAGTTCCAGGGAACCCAATGCCCTCTTCTGACCTCCAGCACCAGGCACAGACATGCNGTGTGAGTAAAACACTCCATACACATACAATAAAATAAACCTTTAGAACATTTTAAAAGCCAAGCAGAAAAATCATGAGACTTAAAAATAAAGCTATGAAGGATATATAAGTCAAATTACCNGGCTAATCAGATTTCCTAGATATTTGAGGTTTTAAAAATACAACATTTTAAGAATGCTGCTTTCTAAAACAATTGTTTGCCTACATTTGCCTTAAGCAACATTTCCTGAACATAGTTTAACCCTTCTAAATGTTTCCAGGTCATCATCANGGATAGAAAAATCACACTGTTCTGTGAACCGTGATGGTTTCCAAGCTTGTGATGATGCACAGGGCTGTTTGCTTTTACATTAAGTGGCCCCAACATAATCATCTTTTAAAGTTCTTGTATTTGCATCTTACTTCTTTCTGCTGCTATCTCTCTCGTTGAGCTGTCAGGACTTTCTGTTTTTCCTGTTTATCTGTTGTTCTCTTAGTAGAGCTGCGTTCTTCTTTTCAAACCTGCTAAGGGAATCATGCTTACAGAAGTGTATACACAAAAAACACTAGTCCCTGTGGATTGATTTTCAAACTAGCAATTGATTGATTTCAAAAGAATAAACTGGAAGCTGGATGTGGTGGTGCATGCCGGTAGCTTCCGCACTCGTGCTGGAGGTCAGTNCGGCTGCATACTGAGCTAAATGTCAAGACCTTGTTTTCTACCACACCACTACCAACACGGACACGGCTGTCATTGGAAACAAGTTGTTAGCAAACGAGATGATAGATGCCCAGGTTCTATCCTTGGAGATTTTATTATCCAACTCAGTAGGCCTCACTCATGATTTTTAAATTAGAGAGACACGCTTATATAAAATAAAAGTAGAGAAAATAGTATAACAAACCACCAGTCTATCATATGGCTTTAAGAATATTTAACATTTTTGCCAACCCTTTGCCTTCAGAGGTAGAGTGAGAAAAATTATGATTTTAAAGAATTCAGATATAATTTACAAACCATAAACTTCACCTCCTTAAAGTATACAGTTCAGTATTTTTAACATTTCACAATGTTGTGAAATCATCACCAACAAATTCCAAGATATTATCATCCCTCCAGAGAAAACTATGCATCCACTAGAGTCACCTATTCCCTATTTCCACCCCCTGGCAGTCACTAATTAACTTTGCTCTAATCACTAATTAACTCTATGGCTCTGCTTAGTCTGAACATTACACGGGCATGAAATAGGTGGTTTTTTTCTGTGGGGCTTCTTTCCCTTAGCTTACTGGCTTCATAGTTCTTCCATGTTTGGGGGATTTTTGAGGCAGGTTCTCATTAGCATACACTAACACTGAAATCAGTATAAACTCCTCATCCTCCTGCTCCCGCCCCCCAAACACTTTGCCTCTGTATGCCAGGCATGGTGGTGTATGCTTTATAATCTCAGCATTCAAGGGGCAGACACAGGAGGATTGCTGCAAGTCCAAGGCCAGTATGGTCTATATACAGAGTTCCAGGCCAACTGTGGCTACATAGGAAGCTCCTGGTTTGTTTGTTTTTTAAATCTTTGCCAGTTTTTTGGGGTTTTTTGTTTGTTTATTTATTTTTTTCAAGACAAAGTTTCTCTGTGTAGCCCTGGCTATCCTGGAACTCGATTGCCTCCATAGACCAGGCTGGCCTGGAACTCAGAGATCTGAGTGCTGGGAGATGAGTGCCACCACAGCCTGAAAGGTTTTTTAATTCTAAGTTACAAACGCATTCTCTCTCTCTCTCTTTCTCTCTCTCTCTCTCTCTCTCTCTCTCTCTCTCTCTCTCNTGTGTGTGTGTGTGTGTGTGTATCTATGTACTCAGGATACTAGACTCTTACTAGACTCTTTTCAGATATACACATATTTTCTTCCTCCCCACAGGCTTTGTTCTTACTTTTATCTTGATAGTNTCCATTGAAGCACAAAAGTTGTAGATTTTATTATTTTTTCCATGGCCTGTACTTCAGGGGATATATCTAAGAAATCATTGCCCAACTCAAGATAGCAAAGATTTGCACCTGAATTCTTCAAGAGTTTTATACTTTTAGCTTTTATATTTACATCTTGTACGTATAAAATTTTAAAAAAGATTCTCATGTCCTTCTCAGGCAAAAGAAGTTTAGAAAATGAGTGAGTGGATTTTGACAAAGAGTTTAGGAAAAAAACAAGTCTGAACTTCGGTGTGGCTTTCAATACACATGCTGAATGATAGGAGGTGTTTTTGTTTTCCTTCGTTTCTGTTTTTGTTGTTACTCTCTTGCAGATGGCTGAGGTATTCACAGAGGCCCACAGCTAACTCTGTAATCATATAATAAATCAATCAAATTTCAGAGGGCAGGATCTCAGACTGCAGTGAGGATTACAATCATCTCGAGGGTTTGTAGACCGGAATCCTCCAGAGATTCTGTTATGGAAGGCTGGGATAGGGCCATGAATTGGCATTGCCAATGGGCTTCCAGATGCTTCTGCTGCTGGTGGTCACATGGGGAACAGCACTACTCAACATACAGTGATCTGCCTGCCCTGTGCTCCGCCTGAACCTCTGTAAAGTGGGTATGGGGCTGGTGATCCTGCTTGGTAACAAATAACAGAATGCTAAGGAGGTCAAAAGTCTGGTAAGTGTAGTTGCCCAATTTGCTTCAAATTCCAAATCACCGACAGTCTCATTTCAGCATCTAGATGAGGGTTCTTTTTCAAAAATCATTTGGCCATGTATGAAAGTATCTTGATTTCAAGAATATTAGTATGAATTTTAGTATGAATAAAATATTTTACTTTTTCCGTGTTTTCATTTAATCTTGCTCAAGATATGTGAACATCAGCTGTGGTTAAGAATGCTCCTCAGGAGAGGGCAGAGTCAAGGGGACAGAGGGCGGAGTTGAGGGGACAGAGGGCTGAGTCAAGGGGACAGGGAGATGAGTGGGATAGGGATGCATGATGTGAAATCCACAAAGAATCAGTCAGAAGTTAAAAAAAAAGAACACTATTCAGGAACATCTTCTGGTTTTGAGATAATGCATTTGACCTGTGGACAAGTGAGATTCTGGAGAGATGTGGTTGTGACTTTGACAGATTGAGCCAAAGTGATACTCTGGTGATCTGCAAAGGGATTTTATCAGTCCCAGGGTGGCTACCAATTGAATTGGGTACAATAGTGACTTTCCAAAAATGTCCAGAACAATTTACATTTATTCTGCCACCTTTCTCTTTTATTAACTTAGAAGTTGGATAAGAACTTTATTTTCTGGTCTCTGTCATTTCTAAGATTATAGCTTAAACCTGAAAACCAAATGCTAAGCCATGCTTCTGTCTCTGACAAANGGGCCTTGACGGAGCTCAGTAAGCAGCAGGGCCATCATAGCTTGCTGATGTCACGTGATGCAGATTGAGCCCTCAGCTTACTTGAATGAAGAAAGATAAGCAGAAAATTTATTTCATTGGTAAATTGAGGAAAAGAATAATGGTTGAAGGCATTACAATTCCTGATTTTAATAACAAAATAATGTGGCACTGGCACAAAAACAGACATGCAGATCAGTGGAATGGTATAGAGAATGCAGAATTGAACCCACACAGCTATAGCCACCTGATTTTTGACAAAAAAGCCAAAATCTTAGGTTGGAAAAACATAGCCTTTCCAACAAATTATTCTGGGAAAACTGGATATTCTCATGTAGAAGAATGAAAACTAGATCCAAATCTCTTGCTTTGTATAAAAATCAACTCAAAATGCAAGAAAGACCTTGATTCAAGACCAGCCACTCTGGAACTGTCAAGGGAAAGCACTTGAAGACACAGGTATTGGCAAGGACTTTCTGAAAAGGACGCCCACCAACTCAGGCAATAATACCAAGAACTAACAAGTGGATTTCAGGAAATTACAAGGCTGCACAGCAATGGAAACAATCAAGTGAAGAGGCAGCCCGAGAANGGGAGAAGGTCTTGGCGATTTATTTGACAGAGGATTAATATCTAGAATACAAAAAGAACTTAAAAAAAAGAAAGAAAGAAAGAAAGAAAGAAAGAAAGAAAGAAAGAAAGAAAGAAAGAAAGAAAGAAATCTAAACACCAAAGGACCACAAAGGACCACACAACCCAACCAACAAATAGCTAATGGAATGAACAGACAGTTCTCAAAATACGAGGTACAAACATAGCAAAGAAAGTCCAATATTCTTAGCCATCACCAAAATGCAAATTAAAGCTATACTGAGAGTCCATCTCTCCCTAGGCAGAATAAAGAAAACAAATAACAACAAATGCTGGGCAGAATGTGGGGAAATGGGAAGTTTTATAAGTATTACTGGGATGTAAATTAGCTCAGACACTATGAAAATCTATTTGGAGGTTCCTAAAAAATTAGAAACAGAACTAGCATGTGACCCTGCTATACCACTTCTGTGTGTNCACCACAGATATACCCGCACATGAGTGTTTATTGCAGCAACAGCCAAGTTAGGGAATACACAAAGAAAGTGCGATACATAAACACAATGGGGTTTTGTTTAGCCATAAAGAATAATGAGATGGTGTCATTTGTTGGAAAATGGATACAACCAGAGGACACTGGATTAAGTAAAATAGGCCAGACTAGGGGAAGATAAATATCAGATATTTTCTCTCCTTTGTGGATCCTAGGTTTTTATATAGTACCATAAAACCATAGGGTTAGGAAAGTGTTTGTCTGTATGTATTTGTGGATCCTAGGTTTTTATATAATACCATAAAACCATAGGGTTAGGAAAGTGTTTGTCTGTATGTATGGAAGAAAGGGAAGGGTATGGTGGAGTGAAATGGTAAAAAACCAAAAACAAACCAAAAAAAAAACCCTATGACATTCTTGAAAAAAATTGTCTTTATGAAACTAAGCACTATGCACAATGAACACACGGCAATTAAAAAAAGAGTAGAGAGAATACAACAGGCTGGCCACGAGAAAACGATTACACGTTTAAGCTCTTAGAGTTAGCTGTACTTAAAGTCAACTAATTAGGTGTGGAGAGAAGTGGATCGTTTGTTTTAAGGAGAAAACACAGCTCTATACCAACCCTTTCTATACCTCCCTCAGCATGTCTGACTGGATTCTCTCTTTCTATTTGCAGACTCTATTCTCTGCCTACTGTATTACCCATGGGAGAGCTTCCCATCATCACATGGCGGCCCTTATAACGCTCCAAGGAGGAAGGAAGGGTTTTCTTTCAAACAGGCTGTAACCCAACCCAAAGGAAAGCCAGTTATCTCAGTGGCCATATGTCCACCAGAGGAAAACATGTGTAGCATTTTAATCCCAGAGAGTGATATTAGTCACCAGGCTTCTCAGAAGCTGACATTATCATTCCTCCCCACTTTCCTAAATTACGAAGGCAATAACCCCTTTGCATGGAAATCACCCTCACTGGCTAGCTACTTCATTAAATTACCATATGATTCCTATTTTATGGGTAGAAAATAGTTGATCTCAGTGAACTGGCAACTTAGAAACTTAGGAGGCAAATTAGAGCAATTACTAATAAATTATACATGTGGTAACTAACAATTTGTCTATCACTGTGAACTACGAGGGAGAACTGCCAGACTTCCTGGCTCTGCAATTTTGAACAGGTCTTTTAGTTTTTTCCCTTTTTCTAGACCAGAAGCTTTTATTATCCACACTGGTTACACCATTACTGTTGCTGCTTTCGCGGAGTCCAACACTTGTCATTCGAGTTAGAATACAACAGATAGATTTGTACTCTGTTTGGAACTGAGAGCTTGAATACTTAAAAAGAAAATACTAACAATTTTTTTTTGTTAATACAATCACCCCCTCATAAAAACCCCACTAAGAAGTGAATACCACGTCAGCTTCCCCTAAGTAAGTGTGCTCTAAGGGGTGTAGTTGTAGGGCAGGAGGTGGGATGAGGTCAGTTAAAGATGGAATCTTTCTCTTCCTGTCCTGCTTGTCTACTTAGGCCTTGGGTGTGCCATACAGGATGAGAGGGGTTATGCCATTCATTAATCAAGGGCCAGATTCCTCCATCTGCATATTCCTCCCACATGGGAGTGCTTTTCCTCTCTCCACTTACACCCCAGGACTGAGCTGTGTGGCTTTCGTGGAGAGCTCGGGGAAGGAAACACAGGCTTTCTTACTGCATCTGCTAATTTATTAGCCTCTTGTTCAAATGGGAATTAAAAGTATCTGCCAATATTCCTTGAAACAACCCCTTACCATGATCATGTAAGCAAGCCTCGTTAAACTTACTAGTTACAAGAAAAGAAGATGTGGAAATAGAAGGGGGATTAGTTGGAAAGAGGAAAGGATCAGTGGGAATGGGAGGGGACAAGAGAGCNTGATGGGGTGAATATGATTGAGATCATTTATATCCATGGTTGAGGATGTCACAATGCAATTTATTGTCTAGGCTCTAGATGTTAAGATAGGGTATTAAAAAAGCAACAAAACCTAATAATAACAACAAAAAACTGTTTTAAAAAATAAAACAACAACAACAAACAGGGTCTCAATCTATAGGCCAGGCTAGCTCAAACTCACAGCAGTCCTCTTGTTTCAGTCTCCCAAGGGCTGGGATTCAAGTATGAGCCACAACACCAGGTTCACAGTTGAGAGTTTTGGTATCAATCCCAAATATCCTCAAGCAGCAGTAAACATTATTTTTCTTTGTAATTGATGTGTGGCATTCCTCCCATAACCAACTAAAATTGTGTTCCTCTTTCTCTACATGACATGGTGAATTATGAGTTTTAAAGTAGTCTCTTTCTTTATCCACATNGAATACAGATGGTCCAACCCTTTGTTCAGTCTTGCGTTTCTGCTTTTACTTAGAACTGGAATTTCAGTACTTCTTCCCTAGCTCTTTGGTTATTTTTGTCATTCACTTGGTTACAGGACCTACTTTCAAGCTGCCACAGTTCCCTGGGGGATCATGTGACAGGTAACTCCCCTGAGAAGCACTTAAGTTAGAGAGAATACAAATGTAATCAACCCTCCGTTTTCTACTAGTGTAACAAGCATAGGTCATAACAACCCCAAATCTTCCCATGACACCCAAATGCCCATCTGAATAACTTGAGGTGCTTTCAAAACTTGACCTGCATAGCTCCTTTAGGTTGCTGTGGGAGACCTGTCCAGCCTCTGTGCATGTGTATGCAAGCTTGGTCACACTAGCCCAGCAAACATATTCTGAAGCAGTGAGGGCTTGTGGAGATGGAAGCAACTACCTGTGTAATCCCTTCTCTGAGGCTTTGGCCACNTGTAGCTTCCACCACTGGGGGCTGTACTCAAAGCCCTGAGGTTATGTGCTCTTGATCATGTCATATCGGCCTCTTGCCTAGAGAGGTGGTAATGAACAATTACAGGAGTACAGAGATGGGCAGAGAGTCCAGGGTTATACTTCTCAGTTCTCACATCCCTTTTGCCTAACATGCAGCATAATGAGTATTCCTTGTCCTCCATAACTAGAGAAAAAATGTTTGCATAGATTACAGCTTTGAGGGATTACAAGGCAGTGAATTATCTGTGTGAGAACACAGATAATATATCTCATATAGTTTATCACTAAACAAACTACCTACGTAGTGGCACAAAAGAACATCATTTCAGAGCATTAATTCTAATTTGGGGACAGAGGATGATTTAGAACAATAGATATTCGGTATCTGTAATACTAAGTAAAAGCTATTTGTCACAGCTAGGAGCCCAGAAAGGAGCAGATGGAGGGAAACCTTCCCTTCCTTAAGAGGATCTGATTGATAGAAATGACAGTACAGGAACCTGGCTGTTACTTTCTCCTGTCAAGGCTACATCCTTTGATTAAAAGGGGGAAAATCCTGAAGAACACAGCACAAGGGAAAGAAGTCTCCCCAGTCTGTGTGACTTCTGAGTTCTGTGCTTGCCAAAGAGCTCCTGCTCTCCTCCTCCATCTTTGGATAATCAGAGGCAGATGGAAAAACAAAACCACCTTTGCCTGATACTCTTGCCCTTGCATTTTGTGTNAGACTCTGTTACTAGGGAAATGATTAAGAACTTCAGCTGCAGGTTGAAATTAAAATCAGTACGCTGATCAAAGGTAGGACCTTGCAGCACTGTTCTTCTGATGAACTCATCTTCAAACCCAACTCAGGAAGTCTTGGCTAAGATTTCAGATCACCACATTACGGTTATGAAGATGGTGATTATGTAAACAATAAGAAAATGGGGTTCTTTTTGTAAGCTAAGTTTTTTTTTTGAGTTTTTATAAATCCAATCATGTTTGAGTATTACTTTATTCCAATAAATTTATTTTACCTCTGACTTAAAAGTCTTAATGAAAAGCTGTGTAAGACACATGCAACAGCTGAAGTCATCTGCCTACCATTCATTCTTAAATCTATTTTAAGGTAGAGTACGATTCTGGTGTTGAAATTTTATGATTACATTTTCATGTTTTCCATATATAAATTCAAATTATTTTTAACTCACATAATATTTTGGTAAAACAGCCTATGCTGCTCTATATGCTGTGTAAGCCAGATGCCCTGGGAAGCTCCTCATTGCCATCTGGAGGAATGCTGAATGCACGATGAGGAAGCTATGCCTCCAGGCCAAGCTACAGCAGAATCCCGTGGCAGCTGACTGGTGTGGGGGGCGGTAGGCTTTCATGTAGTAGGTACACCAGGTCTATTTTGGGGGGGCAAAACCCCAGCATTGTTCTGGCTCGACTTGTGAGGATTCAAGACTCAAACCTTCACCTGAGTGTAACCAAAGGAACCAAGCACTCAAAGGCTATAATACATCAACCTCTCTACCTGGAAAATGTGTCTCATTTTCTTCGCTCACCCACATCAGGCCTGTCTTGGTGCCTCTGTTGATTTCTCTTCCTCCCTCTGCAGCTGCCTGTAGTCTTTTTGTCCTTCTCTTGTGCTTCCCCAGGGTGACACTCTAAAACAGCTCTTAGATCCGATCCTGCTGTCATTGTTTTTTTTCTCCTACTCCCCCCAGAGAACGACCAAGCAGGAAGCTATTTCTCCTGCATTCGTGGGGCTGAAGCGTATATTCTTAACTCTTTCTCTCCTTGTTCAAAATGCATTCCTGGTGTCATGTGTTCTATGGTCCACATCTATGTGTCTACACAGTAGAACAGAATACATTGACAGTAGTGGATTTTGTAGGTGGAAATCTCCCGTGACCTAGTCACCTTTGCCTTGCATTTGCCAGTCATGAGCCTGGCTGTTCTCAATCCAGGTCCCACTCAATAGAGCTCTCTCCAGCCTGCTGCCTCTGCTTAGGACCACCTGGTTTCTTCACCTGGACTTTAGGTCCTTTTTGTAAAGCTAAGTCCCTTTCTGTTTCCTTTCTATCTGACTAGGCCTCTACCCTGCCCACCCCATCCAGGGCAGCTAATTAACTCAGTCTCCCCATCAGCTCACCTCACTCTGGCTCTCTCCTATCCCCCTGTTCTGAGGTTAGAGGCTAAAATGTTTCTTGCTCTTTAAGCAGACACTCCTTAGCATCTCCAGCTCCATGGGAGGCCATGCCTCCTCTGTTCTCCTGGAGTCCTGGGCCCCATATCCTTCCCTGGGCAACCAGGAGAGCATACCTCTGGCACTCTGCCCCCTCACCTGGCAGGTAGCCCACATGCCTGCTAGTAAGTACTGCCCTGACCTGGTTTCCATCTACTGATCCCAGATGTGCTGCTACTCCCAACTCTGAAGGTAGTTCTTAGAGGCTTTCAGGAGGGAGGAAAGCCTAAGTGCACAAGTGGCAATCCCTGCCCTGCCCACCCTGCTATCTGGTGGCATTTGAGAGGCAGGGGTGGGCTTATCAGACTCGGCCAGACTGTTCTCCACCCAAAAGAAGCAGGCTGTACGTGACTGAACACAGAGCTCTGTGCTCAGGCAACATGTTTAAGGCAGGGAGCAGATACAGGGGTGTGGTGGGGATCACCCTGGGATGGCTTTGTTTTTAGCAGTATATTCTGTAGTTATTCAGTTTCTCCGACCTGCATCCATCTTTAGAAAAGTAGTACTTCCAAAAATAGGAAGGTTACCTGGGACAGAAAACGAACTTATGTGAATTGAAAAAAAAAAGTCGTAATCATCAGTCCACTTTATGTACTTACTTTTGTTTTTTATCTTTCTGCTCATCTACTGATAATTTTTTATTTCCTTGCCAGCCACCTAGTAACTTCCTAACCAAGTCAGGGTGTGAATGAATAATCATATAAAAGTAACTTATGGAAAAAGGAATTGGTGTCTCTTTTACACAGTAGGTTGGGATATACATTTCTGGAGAATAATATTGCTAAATGTTGCAGTACATATTCATGACACAGAAATATCAATTCCAGACATTTATCCTATAGTTGTGCTCATATAAGTGTGCAATACCTGTTTGATCACAGTATGGTTTGTGATAAAAAAGAAAACAAGATAAATGCATAATAATGGCTAAACACACAATGCTGCACGTATCTAAGGGAGCATTATGCAGCTATTCAAATTAGAGAAGAATCTGTGGGCCTTAAGATAAAGGAATCCTTCAGAAGATTCAGTGAAGAACAAAGACACTTTGGCTAAGAGTGAGGAGTGGGTGTGTTTATTATTTAAACTTCCTCCAAACATCACCACAAACACAGTGAATTTGAAGCAGGGCTTACTGTGTCATATCATGAAATTGTCATCCTCAGTACAGAGGCTTTCTCATAACTCAAGAAACTGTTAAACAATGGGCATGACAGAGAAGCAAAAGCAGGGAAAGCCAAGGGAGCTACATTCACTGAATTAGAGAACACTAGCTGGACACTGTGGACAGGATGGTAGGGACGGTAGAGAAGTGAGGGGCTGGCATTTGGGACCGCTCCTGGCAGCCCGTGGGAATTCTGTCAGGGTTCTGCCTCATGTGGTGAGTTCTTCCACCTTGTGTGCATTAGCACAGCAAACCGTATCTATTTGTCAATACGTCTGCAGTTGGGTATGTTTTGAAGCGAAGGTGATAAAGCACTGTATTTGACCTGAAGGTCTGAGATGGTCACCAGCCCCATTTTTGTCACCATAGATAATCAGGTCCCACGTGGAAGCAGTTTTGTGCATATAGAAATCTGGAGGCTGAAGTCCAGGAGGAGACTGGGGCACATGGGGGAACAGCCAAAGCAGCCCTGTGCAAAAGCAGCAGCTTGGGTTTACAAGTGCTGGGGTCTCTCTTCCTGGCTGGATGGTGACTTAGGTAAGGGTGAATTGGCCATAGCCGAGAAGACAATTCCAGAACTTAATATGAACACAATTATACATAGAATTCGTGCTAGCTCTGACAACACTAGTTGCCAGATTATCTGCTTTACCTGAAAAAGACACAAAGAGTAAACAGTGTTCTCCTTAAAATTCTTTTCACAGTCCACTTGACTCCTGTGAACTTGAGCCTCTTTCCCCCTCCCCCCACACACAACTACCCCAATGGACTGTTCCCTGTGTGGCTTCTCTCTTTGTGACCGACCATGTCTTCAGAACTTGTTTCCTCATCATGACCTAAATGGAGCAGGTGTCATGGATTTTTAGGGATCCCAAACACTGGAAAGCTATGTAAGTTATTGTGTGTGCACATCGCTACTCCCCACCCCCCGGGGGGCGGGCCACTCTAAATCCACTCTCAATGAGGTAATTCTCCAGATGTCATGGACTCTGCTTTTTAAGTCTAGTGTAGAACTGTCTTAAGAAAGAATCTTGTTGCAAATGGTTCTTACCTGTTATATTTGTTATGTATGCGCATATGTATTTCTAAAGGTCAGTGTCATACATGGAACATTCCTTAATTTAATATGATGTTCAGTAGGCTGTGACTTTACCTGTCTATTTAGGCCTCAGTAACAGTGCAGTCATCTTGAGAAGTTTTCTGTATGTTACTGATTCCATTTGTTGGTCTAGAATTTTCTTCTTTAGTAAGAATGAATCTTTTTAAAAATATTTTTTATTATTAGTGTATGTGTGTGTGTGTGTGTGTGTGTGTGTGTGAGAGAGAGAGAGAGAGAGAGAGAGAGAGAGAGAGAGAGAGATGTTTGTGTACATGCAGTGTGTGATGGATCACACATATAAAGGTCAGAAGACAACTTTGGGAAGTCAGTTCTCTCCATGGCTTCTGGGGATTGAACTCAGGTCATTAGGGTCACACAGCAAGTACTTTTTCCTGCTGAGTCATCTCATCAGCCCAGGACTTAATCCCTTTAGGACATGGAGCACATGTTGCTGTATTTTCTATTTCTAAGGCCTAGCACAAAGCCTGGCAAATAGCTGATATTTAATAAACAACAATGAGTATTCAGAGTATTCAGACTCTGAGGTGTTAGTTGATATGATCTTATTTTGTAGATGAGGAAAATACAAGTATAGACCTACACTTGGAAAACTCTAAAATTGTTCAATGCCCACTACTTTTTGTAAATTCTGTTGAATGAATGTATGCAGAATGAGATGGTGTGTCATGGTATTTACCCGTCATTCAGGTGAAGAACAGGGCTGAAAATGTGCAGATAGGAATGTGAAGGCTGGAGACCAGGAAGAGACTGGGGCACACAGGGGTGTGTGGTGGGGCAACAAATCAAAGCAGCCCTGTGCAAAAGCAATGGTTGGGTTTCAAAGTGCTGGGAGCTACCATGTGTGAGGGTATATCTCCATTATTCAGGGGAAGAAATGGGCTGGAGATGTAGCTCAGTGAAAGGGCAACAGGCTAGCCTGCATCAGACCCCGATCTCATTCCCCACCATTGAGCAAACAAACATAAAATGCCCTGTAGGAAACTCGATATCACTTAGGAGAAAGGGCTACATAAGAGGCTTGGATACGTGTCTCCCATCTATGCTTTCCTTACATGTTTCAAATAGTGTTCATTCCTTATCAGAAAAGGAAATGCAATCCTATATGTCAAACTGAACTCATTTTACCTGCCTCTGACTCCAAAATTCTTGCGTCTGAATAAGAATCTTGTTCCTCAGCAGATCCAATTGATATTTAATTGACAAACACTTGTCACCATGGCCATTTATAAGGAGAGCAAAATCTTTTTTCTGGGCTTCTTGTCTTATTGAGGGCCACAAACTTAAATGCCACAGAGCTCAGTAGATAATGGAATTGGCACACAAGGCCTTGGTGGGAACTAGAACAGCCAAGAGGCAAAGCTTGCACTCATACTGTAGGAAGCACCACCTACTGGCCTCATGGGCCCAGAGACTGGTCTTCCAAATTCTAAGAGAAGCCAGGAACACAGATGGTATGTGGAATGCCCGAGTTTTAGATGATCACAGCTTACGTAAATGTATTTGAAAACTCATTACGGCCAAATAAAATAAACCATCAATGGCTGAGTGGGCCTGTGGGGTTCCGGCTTGCAAAGTGGGTTTCATCTGGGGAATATCCAGAACCACCTTTTGCCTACGCTGACAGGTTAAGGGACTGGCAGAGGGGAAAACTAATGCTTTCAGTTTTACTGCTTGTTAGCATGCTTGGTGAGGAAAGGGGTTGGACAATGGGCTAAATTTTATTTTAGACTATCTGTGGGTTTGGAATATGCTGCTTATGGCCCAGATCCCAAGTCAAGAGCGCCTGGTAACGGTTGTGTATTATTTCCTCCCTCCCAACCAGTCAAGCTTGCTGCACAATGAACTGATGTGACTTCAGCATTCTTCAAGCTGATTGTGAGTGTGCAGAACTCTGCTGAACTTGCAGAAAAATTCACAACCCTGATGCGTGCCTTCCTTACATTGCACATGCTTCTGAGGGACAACAAATCACCCTCCAGCAACATACAATGCCTTCCTCCAGAGTGTCCTGGTTAGATCTTTGTCAGCTTGACATAAGCCAAGGTCAACTGGGGAGAGAGAACTTCAATTAAGAAAATGCCTCCAGCCGGGCAGAGGTGGTGCATGCCTTTAATCCCAGCACTCAGGAGGCAGAGGCAGGTGGATCTCTGTGAGTTTGAGCCCAGCCTGGTCTACAGAGCAAGTTCCAGGACAGCCAGGGCTACACAGAGAAACCCTATCTTGAAAAAAAAACCAAAATAGAAAAGAAAATGCNGCNGGGCGGTGGTGGCGNACGCCTTTAATCCCAGCACTCGGGAGGCAGAGGCAGGCGGATTTATGTGAGTTTGAGGCCAGCCTGGGCTACCAAGTGAGTTCTAGGAAAGGCGCAAAGCTACACAGAGAAACCCTATCTTGAAAAAAAACCAAAATAGAAAAGAAAATGCCGCTGGGCGGTGGTGGCGCACGCCTTTAATCCCAGCACTAGGCCTGTCTCTTATACACATCTAGATGTGTATAAGAGACAGTTTCTTGATTGATGATTAATGTGGGAGGGTCCAGCCCACTGTGGACAGGACCAACCCTGGGCAGGTAGTCCTGGGTTGTATAAGGCAAGCTTAGTGATCCATGGAAAGCGAGCTAGTAAGCAATGCTCCTTCACGGTCTCTGCTTTAGTTCCTGCCCTGCCTGTGTNGCTGCCGTGACTTCCCTTCATCGGGGGCTGGAAGCCATAAGAAGAAATGAATCCTTTTCTTCCCCAAAGTTGCTTTTGACCATGGGGTTTGTCACAGCAACAGAACCCTAACTAAGACACAGGGCATCTTTGGACAGTTGGTGTCCTGNGAGGGGAAGAAGCTTTTCTGAAAAATGGAACTTTCCTGACAATGGCCTGACTTCCCCATTTACTCAAGCGAAGCTGTAAAAAACACCCAACAAACCTGTCTCTTTGGGAACCAGCTTCTCTGGCANGAGCATCTCAGGCCTATTGCCTACTTCATGGACAGCAGTTTCTGGTTTTGGTGGNGGAAGCATATAAACTCAACAAGAGGAGACTTCGGAGACCTTTAAAAATTAGTTCCTGATGTAGATGTAAGAACCATATTTGGACATAGCTTCCCAGAGCCTTACTTTCTTTAAATACATCAGTGAAACAATGTGGAATATTAATGGACTCTGCGAGGCTTGNGGGAATAACAGTTTCTCTTGAAACTGGAAGTGCTACATGCAGTGTTAGTGGAAGATAGCTTTTTGTTTGTGCCTATACAAAACTCCCCTCCCTCTGTACAGTGCTGGTGGAGGACTTTCTAACCCTTTTCTCTCATAGCAACAAAGGAAAAGTACCCATCATATATTTAAGCCAACACTACCAGAGTCCNGNAGTGTGGGCCACATCAAACATTCTGATTAGAGTGATGTGATCAGACAATCACAGACTGCCAGGCGAATGTCTTTTCATTTTGTAAGAAGCATGTGCTTGTCCCTTGACTGCCATGACATTCAAAAGCTGTGAACTGTCTAAGGCTGTTTCTAGAAAGCACATCTACTTCTGTTTATACCTTCCTTCCTCATGACTTCTGTTTCAGGATACCTTAGACTTTTCAGTCCCAGTCCAAGGAGTCCTAAGGACAACCAAGTTATCACAAAACTGGTTTGACTATCCATACAGGTTGAACAAAACTGTAGACCTGGTTCAAATTCATCTATCAGTGTAAACCCCTCTTCTTCCCTCACCAAAGAACCACATCTCAACTCTTCTATTCTACCTTTTCAACTCCTGCATATGGAAGAACTTACGCTTTAAACAGTGGGAAGTGAAAGGTGGTTCAATGGACCAAACAATGCAACTAACAAGGCCATTTTTAAAATTACTACAAACCAATGAGGCTAACTTAACTGTCCCTTAAGCTGTTCTCCACCTCCTAACCCTGAGTNAAGGCAATCTGCATCTCTGTATGTTTCCTCTGTATGAGGGGCTCAGCTACCCACATATATACTCAAGAGCTGAAGCCTGAATGTAAGTTGCACAGTTTACCTGGAGTTTATTTTCAGTCAAGTAAATAGCTACNGTTTGAACAAGATATACGCATGTGTTTTTACTTTAAAAATCGAGAGATACATTATGAACTACATAACTCACTCACTTAAAATAGTTGCAGTATATTCATAGAGTTGTGAGTGCACCTATCATAGTTATCAGTTTAGAACACACCACTCTAAAGAGAAACTCCATGTTGCTCAGCCACCCTCTTTACTCTTGTTCCCCAGCCGCTGGCATCCCCATGAATCTACTTCCTGTCTCTACAAACTTGCCTATTCAGGACATTTTATATAATTGGCATCAACAATATGTGGTCTTTTGGGAATGTTTTCTTTTTTCAGTTCACATTAAGTTTTCAAGACTCAACCACATTCACAAATTTAGATTAAATGCTACAGGCACACCAGGGCACTGAATGTTCCACAGGACTTACAAGCACTGCTCCTGCTCTTCAGTTTTGTACCTTCCTGGGACATTTCCACCACACCTCGATGCACTTAGGACACAGAGAAAGTCCTGTATTTCTGAATATTTCACACATCANTAGCNATCTCCATGTTCTATCCCACTGTACCTCAAACTCACATATATAAAATAACCTCACAATTTTTCCTCTCTACATACAATANTCCTCACCATTTACTCAATTTAGTTAACAATAAGACCATCTGCCTGAAGTAACTTTAAAACCAATAAGTTTTTACTTTATTCAAGCCCAATTTATTCAATNCTGGGCTAGACTAGCCCTCTACTCCACTTCTTCATCAGCTCTTACCTGCCTGCCCACCACAAACCACAGGCTCAGCNACACCCCTTGGTCCATTTNTCACCCTGCCCTAGTCACTCTGTCATGGCTGAGGCATATACTGGGTGAATGCAGCTGATGGATCTATTTTGAAGGCAAGGATGGAGAAGAAAAAGAGGCAGCTCATGGTTTTCTTCCATTTCCACCAGGGCTTGAGATGACTGATGGGNCAGGCATCCCTCCAGTGCTGAAGAGAAAGCTGACCTGTTTAAGCTCCTCCTCAGGCCACTTGGGCCCCACATACACAGGTTCTGACAATTAGTTTTACAATGCCCCACCTATGTGAGTCGAAGGGGAAGTCTGCAGGTCTCCTGGACNGCCATGGCAGGGTGGTACTCAGGGTAAGTGAGGGTCCACCAGAGTCTAGGTGGTGTATTGGAGGCATTAGCTCTTCACCCTCTGTGGTGGTTTNAATAGAATGCTCTGCATAGGCTCATATATTTGAATGTTTGGTTCCCAGTTGGTGGACTGTTTAGGAAGGATTAGGAGGCATGGCCTTGTTAGGTTTTGCTTTGAGGTTTCAAAAGCCCATGCCATACCCAGTGTCTGTCTGTCTGTCTGTCTGTCTGTCTGACTGCCTGCTGCCTGTGGATCAGGATATAAAGCTCTCAGCTACTGCTCTAGCACCGTGCTTGTTTCCCAGCATGATGATAATGGACTAACTCTCTTAAACTGTAGGCAAGTCCCCAATTAAATGTTTTCTTTTATATGTTGCTTTGGTTACAGTGTCTCTCCACAGCAACAGAATATTAACTAAGATACCCTCTATTTCCTGGCATATAATGACACTTTGGAATGGGGGGTACAGTTGGATTACAGATACCTTGTCCTGGAGTTTCTTTACTACATTGCTCATATGACTGAGATGACAATCGTGAACTAAGTTGCCTGTCTCCCATAAGGACCCACATGAAAGATGACTCTTGATGGATGAGAAGAGGCTCACGTGTCTGAGTATACTGAGGCCCCAACAACTAATCCTATCACAAGCACAACCACCAGTTTCTTCNATGGTAAGTAGAGCAGTGCCTGGGAGTAGTGAGGTGTCGTGTCTCCTTCACTATGTATGTTTCGACCCTCCCTCTGCAGAAGCTCTGGTTTAGGAAACAGGGAGAGGAACGCCATGTGTACCACTCTGGCACCCCCTAGGACTCACTCCAATGGGGAGTTCACTTTGGCTTCACAAGAATGTTGTTTGCTTTTCAGTTAAGGAAGGCACAGATGATCTGTTCTAAAAAGTCAGCTTTAGGAGGGGTTGGGGAGCTGGAATAGGTGAGGAGAAATAGAATGGACAAGAGACTGGGCTGTGTTGTCTCTGTCTTTCCCCAGGACAGGAACTAACTAGCTGTCAGCCTATGACCAGGCTTTGCTNCAGTCTGAGGCCACAGGCTGGTCACTTCCTCAGCACAGATTGTGTGTCAGAAACAGCAAAGGAGTNCCTCAGAACTCTGGCTTACTAGGCAAGGATCTAAAAATGGCAGGGCTCAAATTCTCTCCTTTGAGTATCAGAAAAGGCAATCGGAAGTGTCAGCAGGCTCAGAATGCAGACCTGTGGGGAGCTAACTTTGGCCTGGAATGGCAGTTTATATGGAGTTGCAAATCCAGCCTCACTGCCAACATACGATTTATGATGCTGGGCTCAGTCCACGGAGGCTCGTAAGTAAGGAGGCAAGATCCCCAACTTAGTTTCCAATTGGATTGCTTTCTGCTCAGTACTCTCCTTGGGAGGCAAAGCAGAGGAAGCACAGGACTCAAAGGGTTCTCTTAGAAAGGCCCAAAACAAACACTCAGTCCAAAAGACAATCTATAATCTTTTATCTTTTTCTCATCTTCAGCTCTCTTGATTAAAAGATCAAGATATTTAATCAGTATTGTCTATTATTTTTCTAACATTGAGAANTTAGCTAGAATATGTAAAGCCAACTATAAAAGAACTAAGTAGGGGTCAAATTTAGTTCAGGTTGTAGCAAGGAGAAACCTTAGTTTTTAGTTAGCCTGCAGCTAACTCCAGTTAGGGAAGGGGAGGGTTAGTCTATAAGGCTGATAGAGGATCTTGAGATTTAAGGTCAGAAGGAGGATGGGGGGCTGGTGGCAAGAACAGTGGATGAATTTCCCAGGACAGGGGTGTGCTAACTACTCTTCCAAGGTCCACTATTCTCTAAGAAAGCAACGTAATAATTTACAGGTAGCTCTAGGGTGGAGAAGGCAGGGAAGGGGTCGGGAAAGAAAGATTAGGAAAATTTCTGNTGATATTCTATATTCAGAAAAGAACCTTGGGATGGTGATATGCCATAGGAATAAACGTCTTCTACAGGGATGTGGGAAGGAGTAAGGGCAACCAACCAAGTCAGGTCTGGCGGAGGCGGAATACTCTGAAGAAAGAGGGTAGGAGGCCCAGTCCAACNGCCAGGTGAGAAGTGCACAGAGAAATCACAAGGCAATGCGGCGCTGCAGCTCCAGGACCTACAGGGTCAATGCCTAAGTCCTGTCCAGGATCAGGTAGAAACTAAAGGCGCTGGCTAGCCAGGGCTCCCAGGATGGGGATCTCTGGGAACCAGTCAACATTCTTGGGTCATGGATTCCTTTTAGGAGATGAGAACTACAGAGCCATTCCAAGAAAATGTACTAATGTCCACATATTTCTCCCTTTCACTCTGGGGATCACAGGTCCCAAAAGTCAACACATAGACCTAAGGATATAAATCTCAGGTCCAGAGGGTGCTACTGTGCCCTGAAAGAAGAGGAGTGATGCCAGGAAATACCTGATGGATTGTTTAATCCTTTAAACATCTGCCAAACTAAGGGGGATAATATGAGACCTGGCCTGNATCATTTGCCCCAGAGATTAGCTCAACATTTAAGCTAACAGTGTGGGACTGACTCTGGGGGAAAGGTGGGGGCTTGAAGGACAGTAGGGAAGTCTCAGAAACAGCCCTGAATGAAAAGGAGAATAAAGAAAAATTAGGGAACTAGAGGAAAGGCATGATGTCAGCAAATCGACCTTCTATTTAGTGACAATATTCACAGAGAAAGTCAATCCAGAACCATACTGGGTAGAGTTAGATGATAGGACTTTGCTTTTGGAGCCTACATCTCATACTAGACTAAGATACATGGTATTTGTAAAATGAAGAAAAAAGTAACACACACACACACACATAGAGAGAGAGAGAGAGAGCCTGTAATTGCACTGAAATGATGCCCACCCCCTTTCTGAACTAAGGCAAGATCTAGATATTTACTTTTATAATTATTGGATTATGCAATGGGTTTAATTCAATATTTTTATATTAATACTAGAGCTATCTTTTTTATATAGATGAATTTTCAGGGGATGGTGGGAAGGCTTTGGTTCTGAAAATATACAGTGATTATTTTTTTATTCTTAAACATACTTTTGCTGGGAAAGGNCCTGACCTTGGAAGGGTTTTTCATGCCTGACTCATTTTGGTCCCTGAGTATGCAACACAGTAGGGTAGATTGATTGTCTAAGGAAATTTAGTTTCTTACAAAGGAAAGTTTAAATCATTAGCAGAACATGTCCTGCATGAGTCCACAGCAAGCATATCTAGTAGTACTAGCATTTATAGAAATATGCTCATTGTCAAATGGTCCCCAAGGANATGTATAGCATACTGTAACCCATGAGAAATAAAAAGCACAGTATCAGGGGTTTGGAGGCCNGAGTCTGTAGCAAGCTTGAAANTAAGGTATATGACCTTAGGCAAATTATTATACATTTCAAACCAAGCCCAAATGTCCAGGATGAGATTAAATACATCTGCCACCACCCTATCTCAGAAGCAGCATCAACTGGGAGCAGGAAACAGAATATCAGAAATTAAAACACTTGAAATCTCTAAAGAATCATATAAAATTATGCAATTATTAGTAGTTTTTGAAAATGTTAAACTTTTTGAGTGTCTACTTTGGGTAAAGCACTTCTCAAGATATTGTGAATTCCAGGGAAGAATAAGCCCTTACAAGATATTGGTCNATTTTAAAAATTAAACTCACATTGTGAAGATTTTAAAAATATTTCAAATTGGATGGGATCATATACAAATAACTAGGCTAATAAATAGATCCATTTAGACACATGGCAAATAGAATGAATATGTGAAAAATTTGAAATAAGTACAATACAAATGGATACCTAAGGATGCATATTGGCAAATCTGTAAACCTATAAAATTTCAACTGAATCATGGGNTATCTTCCTTTGTTTCTTTTTTTAAATATTAAAAGGACTATGGCCTGTACCTGTATCTGGAAGAGATATTTGTGGGGCTGAGGATACAGCTCAATGGTGGAGTACCTGCCTAACATGCACAAGGCCATAGGACGGGGCAAAGGGAAGGCTTCTTTCTATACAGGGATCATGTACATGAACTTTGGTTTCTAGTAGACAATGGCAGGAATGAGTACACAGCTATATCCTAAGAAGATGACATTAGGGCTGGAGAGACGGCTTAGTTTGTAAAGTGCTCACTGTGCAAGCCTAAGGGCCTAGGTTCAGATCCCCAGAACCCACATAAAAAGCTGGGAACAGTGCTAGCTGTCAGTGCTAATCCTAGCTCTGGGGGTGCAGAGACAGGAGAATCCCTGGGGCTTACTAACCATCTAGTCTAGCCGACATGTTAGTTATAGTTTCAATGACAGACCTGGTCCCAAATTAATAAGGTG
>LZPO01055686.1:42295-58245 GCA_001675575.1 Neotoma lepida | reverse complement strand
TCCACTTGCAGATAATCCTCTGGAATTTCAAACATGGCAGAAAGGCATGATTAAGAAAAAGATAAGTTTGTCAGCAAGCAATCAAAATCAAGAAGGGGGACTTAACTGAAGTGACCAGGGGGTATAGCACTCCCTTCTATTTGTTATTATTAAAATCACCAATATACTCCAAACAATCATTAGCCTCTACCCCACATCATCCCTGGGCAGCTTTTGACTATAATTTCCTGAAACAATTTCTTCAGTTCTTTCTGATTAGTTTCTNTGACAAAGCTCTCTCTATCTTTCTGACATTTGAACTCTTCTTCTCATACTCTAGATAATTTGATTTCACTCTCGTAGTACTTAGAGACCAATGGGGTGTGGTAAAGCAAGAGATTGGAAGAGTGATGAAGCCAAAGTCCTTAACCTAATGTTAGCACTCATCACCATCTGGTTTTTCTATTTCCAACATCATGTCTAGACTAGATTCATTTGTGATCCTGATGGTCTCAATGTAGACCTTCTTAGCAATCAAATCCTGAACAAAATTTTCCCAGAGTCTCTGTAGATTTTAATTTTTTCTGTGTTTCTGTGGCTCTTATTTGTATATTTATGGTTGAATTTACTACAAGTATGTATTGGTCACGTGTGAAAATAGCTGTCATTTTTACTATGCCATGAGCTTTTGAATCTCAAAGACTATGTCTATGATCCTATGTGTTTAGTGAATAAAATAGGCCTTTTAAAGAAAAATCAACAAATGTGCATTTAATCACTAAATGAAATTTCAATAAATGCTGACTAATCCTTAGTAATATCTTGGTCAAGTCTCTAAGCTTTGTGTTTTGTTTTGTTAAAGAACAATAAGTTTAATGATAATTAATTAACTTTATTTTTTAGTCATTTAATATTTTATTCTATAAAGTAGAAGTGTTCTGATGATTCAGCAGTAATTTGGGTTTGTAGATGAATCAAAACTACAAATAGTTACAAAAAAAGAATAAAAGAAGAAGAAGAAGATGATGATGATGATGATGATGATGATGATGATGAAGAAGAAGAACCTCTAACATATTGGGGTTCTGCATTGTCTTCTTATAAGTCAGGGACAGGGAGCCAGAACACTGGTAATGTTACAGATTAGGTGATTTATCATGCCATGAAGCTGCCCTGTTTAGGAAATTTGGCCATCATCTTTGTAATTCTGATTTCTCAGGAGCTCATATAAACAGCTTAATATCTGCTTGGTGGAGTTGAGCATGGATGACTCTACCTTTATTTTTAGTCTAGCCCATTGGAGCACAGTGTAGAAGCTTAGTCTAAAACAGTGGCTCTCAAGTTTTGTTTAATAATTTACCTTAAAATGGGAGATAATAATTTTTGCATCACCTTTCCACTTAAAATCATATCATTTTTGTTTTTCAACAAAAGGAATTTGATTGCAAAATTATTTTGAAAATGTAAATGCATTTATAGACCAATTGGATATTATGAGTCTGTTGCTCTACTGGTTTCAAATAGTCAAATATGTGCATTTGTGCATGCATGCACACATGCATACACAAACACACACACACACACACGCACACACACACACTCAGAATGGAATGAAGTGTGATAAATTAAATCAAGAGCTCCTAGATTTTGACCTTTACTAATGCCTACATTTCCCAACATATAAGAAAAAATACCATCCTTGTAAGTTTGGTAGTCTCATGTTTGAGTGCTCTCAAGGACATGTTTACTCTATTTAATGTGATAGCTTTTTTTTTTTTCAAGACAAGGTTTCTCTGTGTAGTTTTGGCGCCTTTCCAAGAACTCACTCGGTAGCCCAGGCTGGCCTCAAACTCACAGAGATCCGCCTGCCTCTGCCTCCCGAGTGCTGGGATTAAAGGCGTGTGCCACCACGGCCCGGCATGATAGCTTTTTAAATCTCCATTTATCATTATTATTCAGTTAGGTTTTACATTCCTGGAAACTGAGAAATATAATTCTGTATAGGGTATAATGATATAGTCACTTAAAAACATCTTTGATATTGACAGGGACTACTTACTGATTATAAACAAGACAGGAAGCAAAGAAAATCTCTATGCCATAAAACATCAATTCTGTGTTCTAACTGCATTCCAAATTTCCTACACACAGGATTTGCATGTTATCTAGCAAAGCTTTATGAATCAATCCCCAGTGCTGTACCAGTTGAGAAGGCTTCCCCTGCTACAGTGCCGAGGGCTCTGGTTATGAATATGAACTAAGCAATGCTTTTGAAGCATTCTGCACACTGAAAGGAATTATAGACAGTGCGTGACCAGAGCCTGGCTTGTCCTCTATGGCTAGCAATTTTTCTGGTGATGTTACTCCCAGTGACATGCAGAAAGTTTAAACACAAAAAGTTAAGTAAAACAGAAGCTAAGATTGCCAATGTGTTTTAAGCGTGTGTCAAAATCCTTATCACTCACTGACTTCGCAAATGCTGCCTTGGTACTGTTGCTCCTGTTGCTGATGCGTGCTAAATAAAGCACAGCTCTGTCAAATCCAGGAGAGTTGAGGGAGAGGTATTCATCGTCTGAAATGGAACTGTCAAGCACGAAGTCATTGGAACCTTCAGAAATGGCACTCTACTTTTCTAGGATTCCAAAAAGTCAGCATTAAAGGGAATAAGGAGAGTTCTTGTGGCTTATTCTTGGTTGTGCTAGAGACATCCACAAATGTGAAGAAGCTCTGGGACCACTGCGTGTGTTAGTCACTGCTCATTTGAAGAGCTCTCAGTGATAGACACTGGCGAAGATGTCAAGCGTACCAATGAATGAGCCACAACGCTGTAAAGAACTGTACTTAATATATCTGGTAAAACCTTTGAGTGTGGTTTTTTAATTAACATTATCAATGTAAGTAGACAGAGAGTTTGTGGTAGGAACATTCAAAGTAGTTTTCCCTCTATGACTATTGGTTTATCTTATATGGATTTAACCAATCACATCAACAATATTCAGGGGAAATGTGGCTGTACTACATACTCACAGCCTCTTTCCTTGTCATTATACCATGATCAAAAGTGTTTACCATGTAACAATTATTTCTATAGCATTACATGTAGATGACAGATAGATGATAGATAAAAAGATAGATGATAAATAGATGATAGATGATAGATGAATGGATGGATGGGTGGATGGATTCATTGGTACTAGCTACTGTTATTTAAAAGTGATTTTAAGTATACTGCAGGAAGTGCATAGGTTATAAGCAAACCTGACACTACTTTCAATAAAGAGCTTGAGTATGCATGGATTTTGGCATGTTCTATGAGTCCTGAAACAAAATTCCTTGAATACCAAGAAACAAGTGTCATTCTTCCACACCAGACCGTGCTAAAGGAAGAGAGACAGATGAGACACTTCAGAGCATCACTGTTTAACATAGAAAGATTACACATTTCCTATGCTTTTGGAAAACCTAGAATATACTTATATTTGACCCTCCTGGCAACTACCCCACCAAGGGAGGCAGCAGCTCCGACAACAGGGAAACTGGGGAGAAAGAGAGAAGTAGAGAGTGATGATGACTTAGATCTAAGTATCTTCCTAGGGAGACTCATCCACAGACTGAATCTCTGAGTGACAGCATTTTTGAGCTCCTCTGATGCCATGTCTCAGTTCTCCACACCGCTTCTCTGTTCTGACCTCTATGTTACTATGCTTTTCTGTTTATGTGTCCCACAGGCACCATGCGGTCTACAGGTAAATCTGTATCCAGTGGGAAAAAAGCCTAGAGCACACTTCAGGAGAAATTTACTCTCAGGGTTGTGCAAGGACCTCCTTAAACTTTGTCCTCAGACCATGAGTTTTCATTGCCCCCCAGCAGACATCAGCAGACAAGAAGGAATGGTACACCTAGGCAGACTTACACTCCATCCCGTAAGCTCTTCAGGAACTTGTCCAACTTCAGCAACTAACACTTTATTGGGGAACTTATAAACTTGTGTATTAGCTACTTCTTATTTTGTAAACTTGGGCCTGAAATTCCAGGGAAAATATCCTTCCACATCCTCTTACAAGTAAAATAGTAGAGCTAACTTCCACATTTGACTACTGTAAATAGCTCAGTGAATTGTCTTAGGTGATACTGTTTTAACTTCACTGAAGTATTCTGGAAATAAAAAATAATACTATACTCACTAGTCAAATGACTAGTGAATGACAAATGAAAGTTATGGGAATAAGTTGCATATTGAGAAGTTTTTTTTTAACTTTAATTTGTATGGTTTTGTTTATTTTCCTAAAACCTAGTAGTATGCATACATGCACTTGAATTTTTAATCTAACTGGTACAAAATGTTATGATTACTTGGCTTAGTTCTTGAATTATCAGTATATTTATGTCAATAGTAGTATATTTTGCTTATTTTTATGAACAAAATCAAACTTGTGTGAATAGACCTTCTACATGGAAAAAGGCTAGAAGTTTTTAGTAAACTATATTCGTCTAATTATTCTCCCTTTCATTTTCTCTTCTTTTTCAGCCATTCAGGAATGTCATCACACTGCAATTTCTTTTTAAAATTAGTATTATATGTACATTATTGCTGTCCCACACTCTCTCCCTTCCAATTCCTCCTATGTCCTCCATTCCTTCTCAGCTTCATGGTTTCATGTATATAATCCACTGAGTCTATGAGTCTATTTAGGGGATCTTCCCATGGATATGTGCTTAGGAAGTAGGATAACCTACTTAGAGGGATGACTAAGATTTACAGACTTGAAAAGCTATGGTATATATTATCCTACTTAGGTTTTGTGAAGTTTGTTCGCATCTTAGGTTGCTTTAAATTTAACTCAAATTATCATTAAGTGTGACTAAGTCAAAATTCATTGTAAGCATTCATGACTGTGTGAAATCAACTAATTCTCCTAAAATTGAAGATAATATCCATGTGATTCTTTCCCTTTTTTGACTACTCAATGTTTTACTTTAAAGTGTGTTTATTAGTGAGAAAAAAGAAAGGGCAACAATTTAATTGTGAGTGGGAAATTTCCAGAAGTATAAAAAGGAAATTGTTTTTTGTTGTTTGTTTCATTTTAGGGGAAGCTGAGTTGAAATGGAATTGTACTGTAAACAGCTCACTAACTTCTCACAAGATCAGGAAGTGAAGTAAGAATGAAAACCAACAACTGAACCCATCACACCACGGTAAGCGTTCTACATCAGNGAGAGAAAAAAAAGAAGCTAAGAATTAGTGAAAACTGAAAAAAAAAATACAATATAGTGAATCAAGAAACCAGAGCAAAGTGATGGGGAGGGGGTTAGGAGTGGTGTGAGTCCTGCTCACAGTGACAAACAATGCTGTTCACTAATAGGTTCTGTTAAAATGAAATAACATAAATTAAATAGTTTATTCCAAGCCAAATATGAGTAACCAAAGATTCAAGTTACATTGAATGATATATTCCACCATGGAAGATGTTCTGTGAACTTTAAAAAAAAATTCACAAAACAAAAGAAAGTCATAATTCCATGTTTTATCTATCATATCAGTGGGAACCTCCAGTGGGTGGGCTGCTACAAGATGGAGTCTCTTCTGCAGGTCTCAGATGGTGTCTTTGGCTGACTGCACTCTGAGTTAGGGTCAACGGACTAGAGGTGGTCTAGACTTAGTGATTGATACATTTCAGGAAGTTTACACAATATTCATAAGAGTGTTAAACCAGACTCAAAAGTTAACATACATAGCTGTTAGGGAGACTAACAATGACCAAGAGCATTTTGAATCTCCACTTGCAACATTTCTTCTCTTCATAGCCATGATGTTCCACTTATCCAATGTTAATCAATCTGTAGAGCCTTTGATACAAATGCAAGGGGCTGGAGATGAAGCTCCGTGATAGAGTACTGTCCTAGGATGCAAAAACACTGAATTCTATCCCAAGCACAGCCAAAGAAAATAAAAATAGATAAACAAGTCTTTACATTCAAAAAATTACAAAGGGGCTGGAGAGAATGCTCAGCAGTTAAGAGTGCAGTGAGTAAGTGCTGCTCTTACCACGGACGAGAATGTGGTCTCCAGGACCCACATCAGATGACTCACAACTGCCTGTACCTCCAGATCCAGCATATCAGAGGCCTTTAATAACACCTGCACACATGTGGTACACACATACATACACACACACACACACACACACACACACACACACACATTTAAAAAATAAATCAAAAAAAAGTTTTTAAATAATATATTAAAATATGCTTTACATAAGAATGCTGGCTCATATCTGTAATCCCAGGACTTGGGAGGTTGAGACAAGAGGATTCCCCTGAGTTTAAAACCAGCTGGGTCTACAAAGTGAGTCCTGGTAAACCTGAGCTGCAGAGGGAAGCCCCACCTCCAAAAGAAACAGAAGATGATGATGTAGATGGGGCTCCTTCCAAGAAGTGCAGGTGACTGTTCATCAATGTCAGTAATCTTTAACAGTGAACAGAAACTTGTCAGCTGGAACCTACTAGAAGAAAATAGGGGAGAAACTTGGAAATGTGGCTACGGGAACATTTGAGTGAGTGTACATAAATTAAAGGAGTGTATTTTGCGAAATGTTTATAGAAGAGGAGAAGTGACATAGCATACTGTGTGAAGAAGCTAGCCTACAGAATTTTAAATCTAAGAGTCTCATCAATAATCATCATTTAGAAAAGCTAGTTTGTCATTATTTCAAAAGATGGTAGCCAGCTTGATGGAATGAAAACTCAGGTATACCTCATGTCTTCACGTGACTTCTCAAAGTACTCTGTTAAGCACAACCATTGTATGTGTTGCTTACATGAGCATACTGCCCATGGCAAGGAGGTAATTCATAACATATCTGTGTGATTTGCAGCCAGTCCAACCTGTTTATATTGCCTGTGATTCTGAATGCACATATGAAGTCTAGTTGTATGGTACCTCCTTAGCTTGGGAAGACAGGTTAGGAGTCCTACTGTTCTTTCTCTGGTATCAAAACAGTTCTATTAGACCCCTGCTGGGTGATGTTATTCAAATCAAATTAGCTTTTCAGTGTCTGTTATATTTATTAGAAAAATGGTAAAGATAATATTCGCTCACCAAACCGTACACAGTTGTTTGGATTCACTGAATATTGCTTTGCAAAGAAAGCTTTATATATGTATATATTGTTATTATTTATTACATTGTTGTTGTTTGAGGTAAGAGCTTACAATATAGCTCAGGATAGCCTGGAACTCAGTATGTCACCTAGGTTGACCCGGGGGTTAGGATTAGGGTTTGTGCTACCAAGTCCAGACTTATGCACATTATTATTTTTTAAAAAATAGTGCTTTCTAATCTAAGGGTCACAGATGGCCCTGATTAAAGTAAATGTGTCACAAAACAAAACCAAAGGCATGAAACTCAGAAAGTAGCTGCTAGCAAAGGGGTGGGGGAGTAGGTTGGTCAGGATGGATGAGAGACAAGAGTGGGTAAAGGAAAGAGTAATCAGAATATATTATATATGTGTTTGAAATTGTCAAATAGCAAAATTGAATCATTAAAAACAGTACGAACTTAGAATAATCATGCTGTCTTATACATATTTTAACACATGCCATCTAGTGTAAGCTCCCATTACAGGTGAATGGTGTTTACCCAGATGGATGTTCATATTGTGCTGTCTGTGACAAATATCTTTAACAGCTTCCACTATCATAGTTCTCTATATTAGATTTGTAGAAGCCCAGTGGTCCTCATTCTGTCTGGAATTGTCTATAGACAGTTTTCTTTTTGTAGCGTATGTTGCTCCTCATTGCAGCAGGAGACACTGTTTCTGAGTCTAGACTGTCCTGTGTGGTCAACTTCTCAGCGTGTTTCTGAAGACCTCTGCATGGTAGACACTTCAGTTCATCTTCCACTCTTTCCCTTTGTTCTCCACAGTGAGCTTTTCCTAATTGGACTTATGATTAAAAAAATAAATAAAAATGGAAAAGTCCATGAGATTTGTACCTCCAGTCCTTAATCTGCCGAACTTTCTGGATTTAGGTATCAAACTATGCAGTTCCTGTTGTATGCCTAACCAACACGTCAAAATAAATTACCAAATCAGCTTCTCCATTTTCCACCTCAACTCTTTGCTGCTCAAATGTAAGCACAATTTTTACCACCAGTTTCCCTTTCTTGGACCTTCGGCCCATCATCAAGTCCTATTGGTACTATACCAGCATGCAATCCTCATCATCTTTATAAAATATCTAACTGCATCTCTGGCCTTGATTTCAATTCCATCTCATAAAACATACATATGTTCCCTTGTACAATACATCCCTCTAATAAATCATATCTATTATCACTCTCTTGCTAGTAAGAAATTGTTTTTGTTTTTTCAGAACCACACCTAGATCAGTGTAAATCTATATTGAAAACACTCAATAACAGTGAGAAATGAATGCATGTATAGCTTTCATAACATTCCTTGAGCAGAACAGGCCTGAAATGTGTTGGGAATCAGCCTGGCCACTGTGTGTGATCATCAGTATCCTAAATGAAGAGATGGGGACAGGTGTGTTTTTGTAAATAAATTCTCCATTTGTGAAAGTACAATCTTTGTCATTGTTTTTCACTACAAATAGTCTCTTACATTGATGTAAATAAGCCATTTTGCCTGTTGTCAGCTAAAGT
The DNA here is from genome assembly GCA_001675575.1 of Neotoma lepida. Taxonomy (NCBI): domain Eukaryota; kingdom Metazoa; phylum Chordata; class Mammalia; order Rodentia; family Cricetidae; genus Neotoma; species Neotoma lepida. The sequence continues at coordinate 49,598 of LZPO01055686.1, read as the reverse complement.
TAGCTGTATAGGAAGAAATGTTTTGGTCAGCAACACAAGGCAGTGCCTTTGTTTCCGTTTTGAACTGTCCATCTCTAATTACCTTTCTGAAATCTTATGCTTGGCAATATTTTTTTTGCTTCCTCTTACAGTGAAACAATGGTGTTCAGACCAATGGCAGTGATAAGAATAAGTATCAATAAGTCAACTTATTCCAAATTGTGTCATAGTGAGAACAGGTGAAAATCTNTCACAATAGTAGAAGGGCTATCCTTCTGCATCGCTTCTTATTTGCCTTAACAACACTTTGACAATAGCCATAATAAATAGACTCTCCAGTGCAATTTACATATCTCACCAGAAAAGTAGAATATCTTTCAGTACTAAAAATACTGTTTGATATAGTTAAATGATCCTAAATTATAATTCNCAGAGACGATCTGACCTCACAGATCATGAATTTGTAACCCATCCTAGTCTAGTTCCTACAATAAGTTAATGACAAAAAAAAGTGTGCTATAGTAATATTTGTGGCACCTCCCTACTGCATCTAGCAGTTATTAAAATGCATCTCATTATTTCCAGATGAGATTTAATCTCATGGAAGTTGCTCCTCCTCTCATATTTTCTATGCTGTTGACAGCCCCTCCTTGTATCCATCCTTTCATGCCAGAAGAGTCACTCCTTAATGTCTGCTTTGCTTCATGTCATATATCAAATGAGTCACTGCATGCTCTCAGTTCTGCATACAAAATGTCTCTGGCATCTGATCTCCTTGCTTTAGCGTCATAGCCTCATTTGCAGATTGAGGAGTTTTAGCCTCAAAGATGTACATTGACTTGGCTTCTGACTTCATATTCCTCTGACATAAAACCAGAGAGGGGCCAGCCTAGTGCCAGGTCCCAACACCTTGTCTCTGAAAGGTAGTAGGAAGGGGAAATGGTCATCTTGCTGCTGTATAGTGGGCCACAGAGGAGCCACTTGTGGTAAGAGATGCAACCAAAGAGAATCAGTTTGGATGACAGGAAGGCACATCTTCAGGATCCTCCTTGGTTTGTTGCAATGGCNTGACCCTGGGGCATTCATATTTGATGTTGAGGTGATAATTCAAATGGCATAGAGTGGTTCTGAAGACTAAATAAGGTCACATGCCCTAAAAGGTGTTAGCTGATCTGTTTGGATTCTCACCAGAACATAATGTCCTTGTCATATTCTCTCACCACTTCTAGGCACCATCAAATGCAACTCAGAACCATGCATTACCATTATGTGCGGACCAGGAATTTTCTTGTTTTACAAATAGTACAGGGAAACCTGGATGAGGCTTTATGTTGTGTCTTAGAGCATCTGTTTATCTCTATGGTTCTCCAGATCCTAATTTCTTAATTCTCTAATACTGTAAACTGCTTTGCTTGTTTTGTTTGTTTGTTTGTTTGTTTGTTTTTTGTTTTTGTTTTTGTTTTTTTGTTTTTGGTTTTTCGAGACAGGGTTTCTCTGTGGNGCTTTGGTGCCTTTCCTGGAACTCACTTGGTAGCCCAGGCTGGCCTCAAACTCACAGAGGTCCGCCTGCCTCTGCCTACTGAGTACTTGTTTCTGACTTACCTTTCCCCTCTCTGCCCTCTCACATTGTTTTGTGAAACCAGCTATTGCTATACAGTGAGGTGATAGATAGGTAGGTAAACAGACAGACAGATAGACAGACAGACAGATGGATGGATGGACAAACAGACAGATATAGAGACAGAGATATGTTTCCTTTCTCCTATATGCTTACTTAGTCTTCTCGTAACATTCCCAATGCCCTGCATGGCCAGTCACTTTAATTAGAATGCTTTTTCTTGCCTGCAATTCCAGTAAATTCTCAGTATTTCTAAAAGAAGTCCTCTATAGAAACTGCAAAACTTGCCTTCCTCTTCAGAAGTCTATGTTTCCTGGGTTAGTGTTCCCAGTGCATATTGATGTGTCTCTATAAGTACGTATCTTGTCTTCATACATCTGTCTTAGTATCTGCCACATAAATTNTCTGAATGGGTAACAGTGTGCTTGAAGGTCCATAAGTAAGTAATAAATCATGGATAGTGTCATCATTATCCTTTTTGCCCTTAACTANTTTTTCTTTTTCTAGACAGTCACGTTCTTATCTGAACTATCTCTGCCACATTGTGTTATTGCTTTGTATTTTGTATCACAAATAAATTTAATTTTTATGCAAGCAGTATTTTCACATAACCCTGAACACCAAGACTTAAAAACCTGGATGAATACTTGAGGATATATACCCTCATTTGCATGAAAATCGCATTCTGTAATTGATATTTCAAGCTGAGAAATTTCAAATTCCTTGTAGAAAGAGAAGCCTTAGCTAAATTAATCATATTTTGCCAGTTTGTTGACTAAATAAACTGGAAAGCAATCCATCATAATGTGAACAACTTTCTAAATAAACATTTAAAATTTCTTCCCAATGTTCTTGTGTGTCCCAAGTTGGTGACCAAATTAAATAAATAAATAAAAATGAATAGGTCCTACTATGATGACCCTGAGGGATACTCCATGCATGGAAAATCATGAAGAATCTAAGAACATTTGACACCTGCTGATATGTGGTCTTTACCTTCTACAACCAGGGGAAAAGGTAGTAGGCATTCCCAGTACCTTCTACTCCTAGCACAACAACTGAGCTACCGCAGTCTACACAGGATCTACTTCTCTGAGATAAGGCCAGACATCTCAGTAGTTAGAGCCTAGCCAGCTGGTTTCTGGGTTGGGTTGAGAGAAGATGAGCTGGGCTTTCCTATGGTTCTGTCTGGGCAGAGGACAGTAAGTGACTGTTTTCCTTCCTGCCTCATAATGTGCTTTTGTTACTCACATCATTAGAACAGCCTCATAACTTAACATCCATCTCACAATAATCTGGTGGTATAGAATATGTCTTTTCACTCTCTGTCTTATATATAAGTTTTCAAATCCCAACCTTGTTTAGAAAAGAAAAAAAAAAACTTGACAAAGTAGGGAACTTGTACTTCCTGANAGGTTGAACTGAGAGTGTCATTCAGGTTCTGTTAGCTAAGCATAAAAATATATTACTATTATGCCCTGGGGAAGATAAGAGTATTTTTAGTTTCTNTCTATTGCTTTAAAAGAAGAATTTTCTAATAAATTCAGATTAAAGATAAATACAACTCTTAATTATCTATAACAATGGAGAATAGAAAATTAGGATCTACAGATAATACAAAATTCTATTTTAGGAGCATATTAAACATTTGCTCTGAATGACCGTCTTCACTTTGCTTGGAGTGGAGAATTAATTCAAGTTCTGTCTGTGATTTGTATTTATGGTAACTCTTGGCCTTAATGAAGTGAACACTGAGTAGCAAGTAGCTGGAAGTGTGTAACCAAAAAACCAAAGACTCGAACCATCTGCAAGTAAATCTTCACCTGCGTTTTACCATTGTCACAGCCCCTCTCAAATAGATGAATACAAAGAGTTTTNTGTATTCTGTAATTGAATCCATAATAAATGCAAGAAAGCATTGCCTTTTCAGAAGAATCAAGCCATATTTTTGTCAGCCCTACTTCACATTCAACATTATCAAGAACCCATATTAAGAAAATAGTGATATTTGAAAGATAGATTTGAGGGTGTGTGGAGATAGCTCAGTGGGTATAATGCTTGCTCTATAAATATGAGACCTAGGCTGAGAGGCCCGGCCTGCTGTGTAAGAGTCCAAGTGCGACAGACAGCATATGCCTGTAACCCCAGGACAAGGAGGCAGCAAAAGAAGGATCCAGGGAAGAGAGGTGAGCTCACTGCTCAGCCAGGCTAGCCAATCAGTGAACTCCAGCTTCAATGAGAGACTCTGTCTCAAAAAATAATAATAAAAATGATGATGATGATGGTGGTGGTGTTGATGGTGGTGATGATGAAGATGGTGATGATAATATAGGAGTAATAGAGGAAGCCACATGACATCGACCTGAGAGTGAAAAGGGACCAAGAAAAGATAATACAGTAACTATGATAAGAATACTTCATATACATGTACAAAAATATCATAATGAAGCCCGTTNTTTGTAATCAATGTATGCCAATAAAGCTTCAGAAATTAAAAACCATTCTGAATACTGGGTCAGACCAAATATTTCTTCCATTTTTTGTTCTCTTCAGACTGCTGTGACTGGGATCAGCGTCTGTAAACCATTTCCATATTCTAAAGTTCTTTACGCTGGTCTCAGCAGCTGCAGCCTTTCCAGCTGTCCGGGAGCAATCAGATATGTGGATTTGGGCCTCTTGTTTAGAATTCTTAAGCTGAAAGGGGAACCATTTGTCTTTGTCTACAATCTTCTTTTCTGGCCCCAAGTTGGCCTGTGATTGCACTACCGTTTCCACTAGCAGACCGTGCTTCCTCTGTGGCTTCCTCTCAGTCAAGGCGTATAGGTTAGNGACTCGGGCCTCCCTGAAGTGCTTAGAATGTTCCCAAACTGAAACTGGGAAAACAAAATCTTTCACTGTTGTCCTCATGAAGCAATTTTATAAGTGCTGTCCCTGAGCCTGCCATATCAAAATAACCTAATCTACTTGTTCCAAAAACAGAATTCTTAGCCTTGCTCCAGACCTTCTGAGTTACAGCCCCCAACCGGAACCAGGAAAACAGTATTTCAGCAAGCAACTCAAGTGACGCCTCCTTATTATAAAGCATGTTTAAATAGAATTTTTTGGCAGTTTTAAGTAATTTATACTTGGACACCGATTCTTAACTTTGTACTCTGAAGAAAGCATGCATTTCCATTTCAATGAATACATTTAGAGTGGATATTTACATGTTTAATATTATTACCGATAATGTTATTNCATTCTATCTTCTAACTTTACAAATTGGCACCTTAACTTGGGAGTCTTACCTTGTTGTATATATGGCAAGAAACTGCTCCAAAAAATAAAATGAATGTACTAATTGTTGCAAAGTTCCTGATAGCCACCTTCCTCATTTATTTTAGTAGGCGTAAATCTAAAACAAGTACAGTCTATGGTCGAACTTCCACATCCGTAGAAGATGTATGAGGATTCAACTGTATACTGAAAATACTCCTTAAAAATTGCATCTGTCCTAGTACTCAGGAGGCAGAGGCAGTCAGAACTCTGGGTTCTAGGCCAGCCTGATCTACATAATGAGTTCAAGGACAGCCAGANGAAATAGTGAGACCTTGTCTCAAAAAATAAAATTGCATCCATAGTAAATATGTCATTCTTTAGGCAACAGTATNTAACAACTATTTACAAAGCGTTTATATTTTATGAAATATTATAAGTACTCTAAAGATAACTAATGTATATGAGGATATGTATGGGTTATAGACAAATATAATTATGTTTACATAAAAGACTGGCACATCCAAGAACTTTAGTATCTATAGGAATATTGGAACTGACCCTCTACATTTACCGTGGGACAGCTATNTTTTAATTCAAAACCCAAGTTGGGATTCCTCTACAAAATGTGACTGTCTATTCAGAATTGTGAGATGTCCTGTGTGTCTACCAATATTATATACATGTACACTTACACACCAGGTTATGATCAGTACATATGTGTTCCACCCCCAGCAGAGGGCAGCATTAACAANGAAGCACTGAAAAGAAATAGAGCCCCAGGCCGCTGACTCAAGCTTCCCATGGTACTTCATTAACAATAGAAATTCCAGGATAAAATAGCCNAGAATCTCAAGACAGCAACTAGAGAGCAAAAAAATCCAAACTGTNGGGCTTCTCTGAGTTTGATAGCACTGGCTATGTTTCCTATGAAGCCAGCCCTGGCCACGACATAATGGGAGTATGGTCCCTTCACAAGTAAGAGGATTCATCTGAGCCTTTGCTTATACAGTTATACATGGGAGTGAGTAATATCTGCCTAAAACAGCTTCCAACTGGATGGTGGCACATCAGAGTAAGTGAATCACATCAGGCTCAGAAAGACAAATATTTTNACTGCTTGTAGATTTGATAGTGATACATAAAATCATGTATGTATACATGACGTGAAAGTAAAAGTAAAATGGGAACAAAGAGGACTAAAGAAAAGGAAGAGGAGAAGGAGGATAGTAATAGGGGCACAGAAAGAAACATAACCAAAATGTATTATGTCCTTATATGTAAACATTGTTATGAAACCCAGTACTATGCACAATGAGTATATTCCCATTAAAAATAAGTAAATAGTCGAAGTAGATAAACAACAACAAAGCTCTCAAATACCAGTAGACTTTGCAAATGTAGCAATTATCAGTGTTCAGGACTGAACCAGGCTGTGCTATTCCTGTCATAAAAGACTAAGTACCTTGTTTAAGTTGAACATAAATTGAGCCATCAGACGTAGTGATTTTGGTTCCTTGAGAGTAAATCTTTACCAGAGCACTCACTAGCTAGCCTGCACACTCTGGTTCTGCATCTTACAAAAATAGAAACAACTCCAGGCATTTTCAGAGCCTCATATTTCTTATTGTCTTGCCTGTGCAAAGGATTCGATCCTAGTTTGATAATTTTAGGACCCAAGCACTAAACCCACACCAAATATACACAGAAACTTCTTAGAACCTATGATATTTCTAGAGGTCATTCCAGAGGTCATCCCAGGAGTCTACCAGCAGTACAGGCAGTAGCCACAGCTCCTGTCACTCTAAGCAAAGCTTCTGAATGCATTCCCTGCAGAAAAATACATTNACTGCTTCGTCAGNTATTTAAGACCTTAAATACCTCAGCTTCCTTGGAGAGGAGCTGTGATTCTGGGCAACCAATTGACAGCTTGAAGAGAGAAGTCCCTAACTTTACTCTGCTAATGAAGAACTAAGATTGCAAATAAACTCGAAGTAATCAAAATTCCAGTTGCAAGCTTAGATTTTATTCATTGAAATTGTGGTTATTTTTAATTTGAGGATGAGTTTTCTGTGTTTGTATTTTGCCTTAAGAGTTACATAATAGTGGATCCTGGTAAATAATCATCNCCCAGAAGATTTGATTTGCCTGCACTTTGAACCAATCTCAATTATTTAGAAAATAATTTATTATCTACAAGAGGTTTGGTTTTTATATTAATAAACCCCTGCCCTTTGTTGCAAATAATAGAAGTCAAAAAAAAGAAGCAATTGTTTAAAATGAACATAGAGATTCCTTTAATATTTTAAGTTTAATTTGTTTGCAACTTATCAAGGACTAGCATTTATAACAATGCCAACATCTCCTACCAAGTAAAGGCCAAATGGCCTCAACTAGGTGTCAGGAAAAAGTAGAACAAAACAAACACTTAGAGCTCATTTATTCTTTTTT